>RJWT010037056.1:0-13129 GCA_004365215.1 Cuniculus paca | reverse complement strand
GTTACTATCATAACACAGTTTTATAAAAGCTAAAAATGTAGCTATATAGAAGATTAAGGCAGCTCAAGAATCTAGGTGTTGCTAGGGATTCTGTCGTAGTTACTGGTTCTTGAATTCTAAAGGATGGATTTGAGGTCTCTTGGTGGAGGTTATGAGGTTGTACACTTTCGGTAGAAGAAGTACGTGAAACCATGAACTGCAGAAAGCTGAAGATTTGTCTGAGTAGCTAATATACACTGCATGAGTCTGGTACAAGGGAAAGAAAGGAAAAGAGGGTGAACAGAATCCTGGTTATAGATTCCTTTTTTCAGTCTCTGGAACATGAACACTGACCTACAAGTCTAGGGCATACATCATGCAAGTTGAACATTGAGAAGCCTGAAATCCTAAAGCACCTTCCACTTGTATCACTCATTCTAAGCAAAGCAGCCTTTGGCCCTTTCTTTGAGACCAATGCTCCCAATCATTTGTTCTCATAAGCATGGACACTGTGCAGAGGGATGGGAATCAGTGTCTGACCTGAGGTTTAAATCGAGGCCTCTGTTGACCAGTTGGATGTGGACACTGAGGGAGATGGACAATGAACCACCTAGGATGACTATAGTTTCTAACTACAGTGACAGAGGCACACTCCCCCCTGATTCAGAAGGAGGAGGAAAAGATTAAAGAGGACAGATGAACAAGTCATGTGGGAGATCTTGAGTGAGAAAGTTGAAATGACTGAGCTGTGTAGTACAAGAGAGTGGTGGTGACGTTTCCAAATGAAACACCAAACTGGTTGATGCACTACATGGTTTCTGTAAGAAAATGTGGCAAGCATTTCCACTCAGGCCAATTACTGTGGCTATCAAAATCCCATTAAATACTTTAAGTCAAATACTGGTATCAATGTGCAATTTTCTAGTCTAAAAATCAGTTCATGCTGTATTCTCGCATATACACTAATAAAATATGCATGGAATTTACACTGTGTACCACTTACTCACCTCTCAATCCTACTAGACATGGGAAAACTTATCATAAGACATCAATGAGCCCCTTGAGTATGTTCTGCAGGCTACAGGTACAGATTGAAGAAACCTGGTCTTGACTGCAGAAAATGCTGTCTGCTAAATTTGTGGTCCCCTTCATACGTTGTTCCCCTCCCAGTCAACCCTGTCCCTACACTGCCTCAGTGTTTGGGTATTTAGCTTCTGGGCTGCCCCTGGTTGGTCGTTGGGTACCAGCTTGGTCCCCCTATTGCTGATCCCCACTCACTTCTCTTCTCAGCCTTATGCCCAGACTGCTGGTGTTCATTGGTTCAAGACCTTCTCTAGGCTAGATTCATTGAATAAAACCAAATGCTTTTCCAAAGTGTCAAATACATTTTTAAAAAAATGTGACCCATAGACACATCTACTGTAGTAGGCAATATAGCTTGGCAATTAAGATGAAGGATGTGGTGTCAGAAAAAGTTGGTTCAAGTCCCTGAAATGTCATTCATGATGTAAGATCATGAACAAGTTGCTTGAACTCTCTTGTTTTGTAAGCAAGGATGAGAGAAGCTGCCTCCTAGATTTTGTGGGACAAATGTCTTATAATACTAATATACATCTAGTGCTTATCCTGGTACCTACTAGAGACTAACACTCAATATTTCTTCATCTTTTCCTTCTTTTTCCACTTTCATCCTCCCCCCTCCTCCTCTCCCTTCTCTTCCTTTTCCTTCTCCTTCTTTTGTCTTCTTCTTCTTCTTCTTCTTCTGCTTCTGCTTCTGCTTCTGCTTCTGCTTCTGCTTCTGCTTCTGCTTCTGCTTCCACTTCTGCTTTTTGCTTTCCTTCTCCTTTTTTTTCATAATTAGGAATTTTCCATAATATGCTTCTTTTTAGTGCAAAGCCCATCACATTGTCACCTTGCAAAGCACTTTCTCATAGGAAATAAGGAGATAGATCTTTTGCAAAAGGGAAGGGGACAAAGATGTACAGAGAAGTGGAAGGGAGAAGAGGTGTAAGGGATTAAAAAAAAGAATTAAGACATGCTATGTACATGTACCAATTCCCCATGAGGAATATAATCATCATGAACTGCAAACATGTACTAATAAAAATAAAATGAAACATCAGATGCTTAAAAACATTGCTCAGGTCATTCCTTAACCTTCAACTGGAATCTCTCTCCTTATAATATCTCTGTTCTCCACCCTTTTGAATACCTTTGCCCATATCCATTTTTCTTCATGGGCTGATGAATACACAGGACACCAACATTAGTATTCTAAATCCAATACTCATCCTTGCCCTATTTCTAAGCTATTAGACATCTCTTACTGACTATCCAGTGGGTCGAGACACTGTGCTTTTTTCCATGAAAGGTATTTGTCATACACAGACAAAGAGAGAAGAGGAAATTCTAAAAGGAAAGAATTTTTAGGTTCAAGATTCAAAGGGGTTATTATAAACAACAGAGTATTAAAAAAAGAAAAAGAAAATAGAAACATTAATAAGAGCTCAAGAAAGTACCTCCACAGAACCTTTTCATTTGTATTGTTTCAAATAAAAGATCATATATTCAAAATGTTCCTATTAATTTTCACATGCTGCACTCACCCAGCATGTTTGACTCTTTCACTTCATAATGTTTTGGCACAAAAATGTAAATAACGTTGCACTTTACCTTCCCAAGTTCCCACAGCCCATCTTCTGTAATAGCGGGAAGAATACACTAACAGTCAGAAACTGTGCACATTCTGCTGGTTGAGATCCAAAAGTGGTTTTTAAAAAAAGTTTTCTGTCACAACTTGTTCTTGGAAGTTTGTTCCCTGCCAACTAGAAAGTCTGATTTCGGGGGAGTGCACACCCTCTTAAAAATCAGAGAGGATTACTGGATCTCAGTGTTGATTTGTGTTGAAGCCCCACGAAAGCATCTATTTTCCACTTCAGGTCAAGATCTGGCACCACTGTTGTGTGACTTCAGACTTCATTTTCCTTAAAGAACTTCTGGGGCATAGCTGGTTAGCGGTTTTCAGGAGAGAGGCCAATTTTCCTTGCACTTAGTGAAATAAGATGGGTTCTAGGCACATTTTAGTTTTGGAATGGGGTACTCTTTGGAAACAGTTTCCCAAGTAGCAATTTACAAAATGTCTTGTGATCATAAGGAGGAAGGGAGGGTTAGGGGAACAGGATTCTGGTCTGAGTTCTGCTGCTAACTGTCTGTATGACTTTGGGAAAATCACCTTTGTCTCTAAGCAAGATTTTCTCAAGTGTGCACCAGGGATGACCAGTCTTATGGGTGACCCCATTTTCAAAGGTGCTTAATAACCCTGGTATATCACACACCACATAGTTTCTTCAGTAAGGAAATCTGTTACTCTGTTTAACTCAGCATTCCCCAAGTTTATGATATCATTTGGCTATAAATTACTCTTCTATGGAAATTTACATAGGAAAGTATTACTCTAGGTACATCTTTGCTATCAGGAATAAAAAGTAAGCGTATTGGCAAAGATATATATTAAGAGTCTTACACATTGCTACAGTGTTTGATTGTTCAAAATATCTGTGGCACAGGATAAAAACTAGAGAATAACATTTTTTCTTGATAAAAATTTTTAAAAGAAGATGGAACCTCTGTGTATTGAAATTGGTGGAATCCCACCTCCACCAAAAAATCTTCATCTAAGTCATTTAAAAATATTAATATATACTCTTAAAGTATTTTAAGTGTATGACTGAGATAATAAAAATGTTTTTTTTCTTTGAATCCTTGGGAGATAGTAAGTTGAGGTGGGAGATCAAATAGACACAAAAAATTAAATAAGCTTAAAGGCAATCACGCTATATGACTGAACTCTTGAATAAATCCAAAGGGAGTTTCTGTCCGAAACCAGTTCATTTGGGGATCATGTTTATGATAACAGAGTAGCAGCCCAGATGAGACGTTATGTATACTTTTGCTTTGTTTTAGCCATAAGAATTTGTACTGAGGCAAGACAAAATATAAATCCAGAAATAATAAATAATAGTTTCATTTTTTATTCCTTCATGTGTTTATCAAACATTAGTCTTTTTGTTTGTTTGTTTTTTGTGTTTTTTTTTTGTTTTGTTTTTTGAGACAGGATCCAGGCTGGTTGTAGCCCAGGTTGGCCTCAAAGCTATGGCAAGCCTTCTGCCTCAGTCTTCTAAGTGCTGGGATTACAGGTGTGCACCACCATGCCTGGCAAAATTAGTCTTGATTGTAATGCCTTGCTAACATTTTCCTGTTTGTGTACTTAGGACCTAAAGAAACAGCATTAAGCAATTTATTCCTCAAACTACCATCTTTCTTAAAATCCTAATGCACAACATTGCAGCTCTTCTTTCAAAGATACCCAGTTGGCCTTGTTAGTGAGTCTTGTGGCCCTCTAATCACTAATGTACATCCACAGTCACTGAATTCATCACAAAAAGTCACCAGCATTAAATGTCAGTATCTGAAAAACTCAGATCAGTTAGAAAGCTTGTTAAGCAAAATCAACCAGAGAAAACAGTCTTTGATTTTTAATTATCTCGTTTCTCTCTTTATGAAAATTGTTTGTTTAAATTGCATAGACAGTAAAGAGTTACAACTACAGAGCTTTCGGTAATGGTTACTTGATGAAGACAAACGTGTGTTACACTCATTTTAATCCAGAGGCCTTACCTTTATCACAACAACTTTCATTTTTTTAGTTGAAAAGGAAATAGATTCATTCTGTGTAAACAGCAAGTGCATTTTCTGTCAAATATGATTAATGTTTGATAAATAAAGTTTATGAATTTTGTAAAAGAAAAGATTTTTGTTTGGTTTTGAATGATCTTTACAAATAGCTTTCTCTGCTCTTTTGACATCTGTTAGCTCCTCCATATCCTGGAAGCATTAACTGTATTATGCTCTCAGCTGCAAGCAAATAAGAACAAATCTTAGCCACCTCATTTTATAAATCCTTTCAATCATTTGTAATATTTTTTGACTGGCAAATAAAAGGACCGCATCAAAAAAGCAATTTAACTCATTGCTCACAGATGGAAATAATACGTGGCATTCACTATCTAAGGACAGAGCACAATACTATATTCAAAACAGATCTTGCTCGAATATTTATTCAATGCTCTAAGATTGTTTCTAAAAGTCATTGGTAATAGCGCATGTCTATCTTTCTAAGGTAAAATGATCAGAATTTAAATTATTGTGCACACACAAGTAAACGTGGTGACAATATTCTAGAATTATTTCGCTATGTCTTTAAAATTAATTTTCTCTCCTTGCAAATAATTTCTGTAGCTCATCCTGTTACTATGTTATTATCTGTTAGATTTGTTCTTTGGATCCGAGTTAAGTTTTCAGAGAAAACATATTTGAAGAAAACTCTCCTTTCTGTGTCCTGGCTCACTGCTAAGTACTGGATTTGACTTTTCAAATTGCTGTGCATCAAAACTTGTACTACAGCAGTGAAACTCATTGATGAAAGAATTGTTATTTGAAGCATATTTTGCCTTCTTCACATATACCCTTGTGCACATAAATCTCATTTTGAAGGCAGCTTTCAGGAGCAGCCACGCTGACTTTAATTTTTCCTGTGGCATTTGTGAGTCAAGGGGTCTTAGAAATGTTCCCAAGTCTTTCTGAGCTTCCTTCTTTACATGTTTGTTGTAAGCAGAAATCATACAACGCTGGATTTTATAAAGATTCAATGAGTCGATGAGCAGAAATGCAATGCAAGCAGTATAGTGCATTGGAAACAATAGATACACAATAAAATCAGTTTCTTTATATTAATTTGTAGAATCATGCCTTTTGTCTTTAAGATTCTCTATTTCTTGGTTTTACATAAACCTGTGGCCTAATTAAAAACCTAACTCAAAACTTACCACATAATTCAACACCCAACTTCTGGGTATTTATTCAAAACAACTTAAATTCAGTTTTCAAGGGCCTGATGTTCACAGATGCACTATTCATAGCACACAAGACACAGGAGCAAACTACAAGTCTATTAGTGGATAAATGGATAAAGAAAATGTGGTATACACGTACCATGGAATATTATTGTGGCAAGTCCTGCCATATGTAATTTGAGTGGATTTGAAAATCCCTGCTCTCTATATGAATGTTGAAGAGATAATGTTAAGCAGAATAAGCCAATTGCAGAAGAATATACGATATGACTTCACTTCCATGAAGTATCTAAAATAACACCAGCGTAGAATGGTGTTCCTGGTGACTAAATGGGAAGGAGGAATGGGATCTTTGTAATCCATAACCATTAAGTCTCGATTATGTTGGATGAAAATGTTCTAAAGACCTGATGTACAATGGTATTCCTCCAGTTACCTATACTTCATTGAACACATAAAATTTTGCTAAGAGGGTAGATCTTAGGTTGAGTGTTATAATAATGAAACAAATTCAATATCTCTTTCAGATTTTTATACAATACTGTGCCTGACATTCTTTTTGTGCCTGCCCTGGGCTTATAAATTAATTAATGAGTTTAAGGATTCAGGTGGATAGGAGGAACAAATTCTAATGTTCTATAGCACAGCAGTGTAACTAGTTGATGACATTTATTTGTGTGCTTCAAAATGGTTGGTAAAGAGGATTTTGAATCCTCCTAATAGAAAAAAAGTGACACATGTTTGAGGTGATAGATTATATCAATTACCCTACTCTGATCATTACACATATATTCATGTATTGAAATATCAGACTGCATCTCATATATATGTATAATTACACATCAATTAAAATTTTAAAATAAGTAGATAAAATAATATTATTTAATCTATGTCAGGAGTCTCATAATAGCCAAAAAATGTCTAGGATATAATTGGAAATCACTCTTCATACCCCAAACCAAGAAAATATCAACTTGAATGTTAAAAGATGATCAACAGATGCCAACAGTGAGAATCTACAGATGTTAGAATTATCTGATGAAGGCACCAATGCAGCTGCTTTTTTAAAAACAACCTGAACTTTCAGCTTTCAGTTACAAATACACAAATAAAAATGCAGAACGTCTTAACAAAGAGATAGAACATCTTTGCAAGGAAACAGAAGGTATAAAGGAGAACCAAATGGAAATGATAGAACGTGTTGAGACATAGATTAATATTAAAAAGACAACTTTTTAAAAAGTCCAGATAGATACAGGTGGTCAAACCATATCACCAGGATCCTAACTCAGTTCATTAAGTTTTGATTCCTGTCCCTTGGCTCACCTCAGTTGGGCTCCTACCAAGCTGTAAGAAATACACAGTCAAGAGCCTGTGCTTACATTCTAACAGCTGACCAAAGCAAACCAGAAAAGAAATATTTCCCCAATACTTCCAGAAAGAACCCAAGAAATTTCTCTGGTTATCGGATTTGGTCACTTGTCTTGCCTTGACCTAGCCTCTCAGGTCAGAAGAGTGCACGCGTGTTCCATCATTGACCAAGGGAGGTGGAGGCTTCCCACTTGAGCCCCTGTGAGGAGGAGACAGGAGAAACAGGTGAAAGGCAAAGGCTGACAACCCACATAGACATCCATCAGAGGAGAATAGAAACCATAGATTCAACACATTCTACCATTTCCATTTGGTTCTCCTTTGTATCCTGTTTCCTTGCAAAAACATTCTATTTCTCTGCTAAGATGTTCTCCATTTGTATTTGTGTATTTGTAATTCAAAGCTGAAAGTTTAGTGTTTTCTTTTTGTTGTTGTTGTTGTTGTTGTTGTTTTTTAAAGAGCAGCTGCATTGGTGCCTTTGTCAGATAATTCTAACATCTGTACATTCTTTCTGTTGGCATCTGTTGATCATCTTTTAACATTCAAGTTGATATTTCCTTGGTTTGGGGTATGAAGAGTGATTTCCAATTATACCCTTGGCACTTTGGCTATTGTGAGACTCCTGACATTATTTCAATGCTCTGCCTTAGCGAGCCTGCCCTAAGTCCATGCTGGTGGGGGAAGGAGGTCCCGCATCATTCCTGCGAGCTGAGAGGGGAAGCTCAGGTTGTCTATTGATGCTCTATTGAGCAGAAATGACCCTCAGAACTGCTGACCAGATTTGGGAGTTCAAGTTGCCCACTGGGTCTCTGTCATAACCGCCCTGGCTCCCATTGAAGGTGATGCCTTCTCACTCCTACCACATGGTTTCCACTGATACAGAAGGTGAAGCAGGTGGCTCACTTTCGTTGGGAGACCATGGAAGCCCAGGCTTTCCTCTTGGCCTCCTCTGATGTCATTCCAGCAGGGATGTTCAGGAAAGCTCTTTTACCTCTGCATAGAGCAGAGAGTTCATTTTCTCCAAAGGCCTCTGCCTTTGCTGGGGTGAGGGGTAATCCTCATTACTGCCAGTCCAGGCTTAAAGCCCACGCTCCCCACTTGGCTTCCTCTGATAGCACCCCAGTGTGAGTTTTCATAGCACAGTGGTCAAGGGTAAAAGTCTAGGCTCTCTACTCTGCCTCTGCTGACAGAGGTCATGATGAGGCTGCTGTTTTCCAGTGCGGTTTGCCTGAAGTAGAGACATTTTTGTGTGTATGTCTTCTGGCCTACCCTCGACCTTGGAATTTCTATCTTCAACACTATGCCTGGAACATATGAGGAAAAAGGAACTCCAAGAAAGTTCATTGACATGATGATCTTTGGATACCAAGATCTCTAGTCAGTCTACCTTCCTTCCATCTTTCAGGGTCTTACATTTACCTCTAATACAATATGAGATTTGGCCTCTTATATTCTGGCTTTCTAAAGTGTGCCTCAAGCAAAAGACAGCAAAACTGGTGCTAGCTGTGAGTTAATTTCTGGCAGGTCCTACACCAGGCACTAAGAATGGCAATGCCCAAAGGGGTGGGACTGGAGTGAGGAAAGACATGGGGCTTACTCCAGTGAGCTGAATTCTTTGGGGGAATAATACCACTAAAGTCCTAAGTTTCTCAGTTGCTCTTCAGTGCTTCCGAACAAAATTGTTTTAAGGTATACAGCTTTTCTTATTGTTCTTAGCAGAAGGGTCAATGTGCTACAAATTAGTCCTCTTATTACCAGAAAATAGAATGCTCTGGTGTCTCCTAAGTATTTTTATATAGTGTTGTACCTAGTATTATCTTGTTTCATATCTACCCTGGGCTTATAAATTAATTCTGACCATTGAGGCTCCAGAGTTAAGACAAACTGCATCTGAAAAGCTTACTGGAAAATGAAGCAAACGACTAGTAATGAACAATTTTATATTCACCATGACAGATCTTCAGCTTGTATGCAGTAGCATACCTGGACTGGTTACTAAAATACTGATACTTATGGCATTAATCAATAAATGCCTGCTGTCCTGCAGCCCCAGCACCCTTCCTAGAATTCCACTGAAATGACGAATGATCCCAAACAGAAGGGGTTAACACCTAGTTTAGGGTGTTGCTTCTGGGACACTGCCTCTGTACATGGCTGGCATCCTGTAATTTGGGGGACAGCCCATGATTAGCTTTTTTTCAGAATTTTGGATATCATTCCTGAGCCATGTTTATCTCAGTTTAATTTTTCATTTACTGAGGGAATTACTTATGATTTTCTCTTAATTATTTCCACACTGAATGGTTTGATATAGCTATTTCATTTATTTGTATAATAAGTAACAATATAATTAGCAAAAAAACTATTCAGGCTTGTGTCTGTGAATGTGTCCTATTTTAATTTCTGAGCTATGAATATCTTTACCCTTAATTAACATAATTAAAACCAGACACGACTGCAGGTTAAGCCAATTAACTTACGATAAGGCTAACCTCATTGCTAAAACATTAATGTTCTCTTTGCTGATCAAGTGTTATGTTGAATACATGAAAATAACAATGCTCTAGAATAGATATCTCATAAAAATAATCATTAGAAAATTTATTCATAGTAGCCATTTTATTATTCCATTGCCCTTTGAATAATTTCTGTTGACAGTAGTCTTAGAATATTATTGTTATTAAGCTTGCCTGAGATACTATGCTTAAATTTCATAAACCTTAATATTTCCCTTATTGATCTTCTGTAGGGAACAATAAAGGCATTATGTAAACTAAGATTATTTTTCTTTGAGTTAAATTACAAACAGATGCCTAAATAATGATTTTGGTAAATTGTAATGCAAATATAATTTGTCACTCTGAAGTTACAATTTTTCACTCTGAGAACCACTAATTTAGAGAATAATGCATGCACTTTAATACATTTTTTCTTTATGCTACTTTGCAAACATTACATGTCCTATAAGCAAAATAAAGAGTACTGATACATATATTAATATTTTCTGACTATTGTAATCAAGACTTGGAGATTTTTCCTGGTTCTACTTTATATTCTTAGCTACTAATTTGGTCCCCCAAAAGTCTTAATATCAAATTTTTACTCTTCTACCTAAGACTAAGTTTCTTTTAATGGTAGTCATGAGACTTATTGATCCCTGTAGATACTGAATGATTGGGTGATGGCATCAAGGAAGATGGCCCAATTATCAGAATTCATTAAGCTAATTTAATCATGGGTCCTATCCCTGAAGAACTGGTAGAAAACAAGTAGCAAACAGCTGTCTTCTCTAGGAGTGACCCAACTATCAGTTTATGCTTTCTAGTAAAAGAAACAGAATGTATTAATTTTATGTCTATTGCTAGGCACCTAATCTGTCTCCATAGTTTAGCTACTGTGAATTACACACCTATAAAAACAGATATGTTTCATGTGCATAGCAGCATAATTTATAATCTGTAA
Organism: Cuniculus paca; assembly: GCA_004365215.1. NCBI lineage: Eukaryota > Metazoa > Chordata > Mammalia > Rodentia > Cuniculidae > Cuniculus > Cuniculus paca. The sequence continues at coordinate 2,405 of RJWT010037056.1, read as the reverse complement.
ACTTTGGAAGTAATTATGCTCATTAATAGATGAATGTATAAAGAAAATCTGATATAGGCCAGGGATTTAGCTCAGTGGCAAAAGCACCTGCCTTACAAGCATGAGGTTGTGAGTTCAATCCCTGGCACTAAAAAAAAAAAAAAGAAAAGTAAAGAAAAGAAAATCTGATATAGATACACAAAGGAGTACTACTCTGTCATAAAGAAGGATGAATTGTCTTTTGTAGGAAAATGGATACACTCTAAGATCATAATGCTAAGTGAAATAAACTAGACACAGAAGTTTAAAATATCACATGGTTTCTCTTTTTTATGGTTTCTCTTATAAGAGGAACTCAAAATACAAAAAGTTTAAAGAGAAAAATGAAGAGATGATAGGAAACAGGGAAGTAGACTCTGGAGATGAAAGGGAAACTGGGATAGGTGGAAAGGGGGAGGGATGAAGCAGGAAAGGGAAGTGAACCTGATTAAGGTGTGATATGGATATGCATTAATTCCCCGAGGTAATTATAACTAGTATGGATCCCAAACATATAGCAATAAAATAGATTTTTAAATGGGTATTCATAGAAGAATATGTGGTATATGTACACAATGGAGTACTATTCAGCTATGAATAAGGACAACATGTCATATGTAGTAAAATAGATGGGCCTTGAGTCTATAACGTTAGGTGAAATAAATCTGACACATAAGATTAAATATTCATGGCTCCTCTTACATAAAAAACTCAGAATATAAATAACTTAAACAGAAACATAAAGGAGAGATAGTAGGAAACAGGAAAGTAGACTTTTTGGTGATAGAGAAGAGGATCGAAGGTAGAAGGTCAATAGCGGGAGAGAAAAGGGATCTAAAATGATCAAACAGATGTATATTACAGTGAAGAAAAGCATGTTCAGCACAGTTAAGTGACTGGTTTCAGGTAACAAAACGCGTAAGTACAAAGGTTAGATTCCAATGCTTTATTCAATATAGTCCTTTCTTGACACTACAGCCTGAGTAATATCTGTATCTATTCCAGTTGTGTCCATCAATGTGGTTAAAGCTATTCCCAGAGAATGGCTACATCCTGTCAGTACCACACAAATAATTGTTCAAATGTATTTGCTTTCTCAGTCCCAACTCCAGAAAGGATGAAGTAGACAACAGTCAAAAAGGGGAACACATTAGCCCCAGAGACAAAGAATTCCGAGTGTACTAGTAAGGGATTAGTCTATAAGAGCTCCTCCTAGGAACAAGTGACTCTAGTCCTTTGAATGTAATCCCCAGTAATGTAGGATTTTAATGATGCAAAAGTGTTGAAAATAACTCCGAGAAGAGGGTGACCTCAGCAGTTCTAAATGGTCCACTTGAAACACTGGAAATGATAATGCAAAGAATGCTCTTAGCCCTATCCAAGGCAGACTCCATCTCCTGAGCTTACATCTCAGTGACTTCAAAGGCACACAGATGACAGCAGCGTAACTAAGTTTTGATAAAGTTCTGAAATCTCCATTCCCCCATACCTTCCCTAATCTACCTGCTTCTGTGTGCTCTGCAATCAGGCCCCGATCCTTTTGTGAATGCCACACTAATTTTTTGACAAAGGGATCATGGGCAGGGAGAGAAATACTTAGACACTGTAATAGGCTTTTCCCACACATTAATTTAATGAATATTCATTCTACAAGCATTTATTGAGTCATACACAAATGCTCAGCCCAGAGAAATCAAACACCATAGAGATAACACATTTTTGGAACTCCAAATGCAGATTAAGTTTTGATACAATTAGTTTTATGTGAGTTTACTAAAGGCACAATTTCCTTTTAAAAGGGCATACAACTTCGCAGATGAGTAAATCACAGCAATCCAGCTGAACAATTAGGAAATCTCTGAAGTTCTGAGTAAGAGCACATCTAGGATCCCTGCCTAAATATATTTGCATATTCATGTGAGCCCAGATAAATTTTTCAGGTAATAGAAATAGTAGGGCTACAACAATAGGGCTGTTTGCTTTCATAGAACATACTGAATTTAGCACTAGACATGGGTGCATAGGTGTGTCTGAATATATCCCCCCAGTCAAGTCTTCTGAACTTTACCTCCCTTTTTTTATCCTCCTCTCCAGTTTTTATGCCCTCTCCTGGGAGTCTCCTCTACCCCTCATTGTACCGCCCTAAAATAAACATGAACAAAATGTGTTTTCTTCATTCGTTCTAGCAGAAATTGGCTGAAACATTCAGAGGAGTTTCTTTACTAAATATAAAGAAGAACAAAAGGGAAAAGAGGCGAATATTATACATGTGGGCAAGCCAACTAAGAAAAGCTCTTTGAACCTGTCAAAGCTAGTTTGCCTATGGAGTTTGAAAGTTCTATCTCATTCTATTTCGGATGCCCTGAAAAAGAAATAGCTACCCTTTA
>RJWT010037055.1:0-13130 GCA_004365215.1 Cuniculus paca | reverse complement strand
TTTGGTACCAGGCATCAAACTCATGACCTTGTGTTGGCCAGGCAAGTGTTTATGCCATTGATCTAAATCACTGGCCCTGTTTGATCATTTTTTTGTGCCTAAATCTTGTAACCTGAACAATTACTTCTAAGATAATAATGTGCAATATATTAATTAGCATTAATTTCCTACTATGTTTTTGAAATTCTGTATCATTTCTATCCTTTTTTTTTTTGCTTTTTTAAAATTAAAAAAAAAAGAGCATAATACCTGATGGACCTATGTAAATCTAGGAAACAACGTGTAATATAAGTGCTTCTATGATTCAATTATTAAAGAACTCATAAGTTTAAGTAACCATTTTTGAGAGATTCCAAGACTAAGAGAAAAATTTGCAATAGTTCCAGCATTTAATGTAAGCCTCCTTCCTATTGATCCATGGGACTCAGTAGCTTAGCTGATGCTGAAATGATCTAAGATACATAAGAATACTATTCAATCAAGGCCCAACAGGGCCAAATCACAGGATTTGGTGAAAAACTTATGCCCACTTTAGACACTAACTTTTCCCTTTTAAAACGACAATGCCTGCCTTGCTGTTGGCCACAGGTAATTAAATTCCAGGTCATAGGACACCAAGTGACAAAACGGAGATTATGTAACCCAACATCTCTATCTTGGCACATCAACATCAAATGGATGGAAATACACAAGACTGAGCTTCGTTAAATCTTGAAGGCACACTTATATTTCATGACCTTGGACTATTATATGTACATTGTTTAATTTCTTTCAGCCTATTCCTATGACCCTGAATAGCACAGGCTTTTTTCTATAAAGGACTAGATCGTAAATACTTTAGTCTGTGTGAGATCTGATGATCTTGATCAAATCTAGCCAACTCTGCTATGAGAGTATGCAAGCAGTCACAGACAATATGTTAGCAAGTGACAGTAACTGTGTTCTCATAAAACCTCATTCATAAAAGCAGGCAGAAAGCTGTATTAGGCCTACAGGTCATAGTCAGTTAACTCCTGTCACAGAGTATGCCTTACAATTAGTTGACTGAGTAAGATAAACATTAAGGTCAGATTATTAGTCATCCTGCACAATATGCTGGTAGTAACTAGCAAAGTAGTACAATATTATAGTATTATAAAAAACCCAAAAGATAGAGGAGTAAGAAATTCTCTCAAAGAATAAAAATTAGAACAAATATCTACTTGATGTTTTCTCCTGATAGAGAGTTGATGAGACCTCATGGTATAGATGTAGACTGTAGGTCTTTATACAGGTTTATGGGGTATGGTAACAACTTGACCAAACAGTCAGCACTTAGGTAGAAAAATATTGGTAAATCATCAAAAAGATATACAGTTGAAGTACATGGCTGATCATCACAAATCAGGTGCAGATGATGATTGTACATGTGTTCTGTGTGAGTAACGATCAAAAGACCTTCAGAGCAGAGGAATATCTAGAGTCAGGGAGATGATATGAAATTTTTGGCAAATTCGGTCAACTTCTTTTTCAATCCTCAGTGTAGAGTTGAATTTGCGTCCTACCAAACTACATGACCAAATCCTAGCACCTGATACCTGTCAATGGGAACTTATTTGGAGATAGAGACTTTGCTGATGTGATTAAGTGTTTTTAGCTATCACAGATTTAGGAAAGTTCCTAGGTGCAGTGCCTGTTGTATTTAGAGAAAGAAGGATATCTGAGATAGACACACATGCAGGGAAGAAGGACCTGTGAAGGTGGGATAAGAGACTGGAGTTATGCCAAGGAAAACGGGATGGCGAGCTTCAAATGCTGGAAGAGATGAATGGAGCAGGTTTTTTCTTAAGGCCTCCCGGTACTAAACAATCCTACCAACACCTTGGTTTCAGACTCTGGTTTTTAGAACTTGCTCTGCTTCATGATCATATGTTACAGCTGCCCAAGGAAACCAATTCATGTTGTTTACTTGATGGGAAATGGTTGTGTTGTGGCTTCAGGGGTGGAAGTCTACGCAGGTGCTCAACCATCAAGGCGCGTCTGGCCACCTCCATGCCATTTTCCCAGCCTGCCAACAAAAAGACTAAAAAGAAATATGATTTCTTAGGGAGACCAAATCTGCCATGCACTAGCAGATTGATTACTTTGGACCACTCCCTCTTGGAATGGCCAGCAGTTTATCCCACCTGCTCAGATATTTATTTGTCATATGAAAATGCCTTTCTTGTTAGCCATGGTTTCATAGTTCCATGAAAGGTCTCTAAGTATCTTATTTAAGGTGTACTATATTATAAAACATTGCCTTGGACTCAGTGAATAATTTTCCTGAAAAAAGAAGTATAACAATAGTTTAAAAGAATAGAATTCACTCTATCTCAACTTTTTTTTGTAGCTAACCTTTTAAGACACAGGTATGCATATATGTATATGACCATGTCTACAGCAGCACAACTCATAATAGCTGAATCATGGAAACAATGGATATATCCATCAACAGATGCATGAATAAAGAAAATGTGGTATTTATACACAACAGAGTACTACTCTGCCATAAAAAGGATAGATTTGAGTCATTCATAGGAAAATGGATGCATTTTGAGACAATAATGTTGAGAAATAAATTTGACTCGTCTTGGTTACTTTTGTCTGCTTGCTGAGACAAAATACCTGACACCCAAAATTAAAGGAGAAAATGTTTATTTAGTCCACAGTTTGTGGAGGTTTCAGTCCATAGTAAGCTGGCTCCAAAGTGGGGTGGCATGACACGGGGACAACACTTCAAGGTGGCAGAAGACAGAAGACAGAAAGAGCCAGGGCGGGGGAGGTGTGGCAAGTCTCTTTCCCTCCCTTGTATGCAAGCTACTTGCCCACACCATCTCTGTGCCTTCCTCTTGCAAAGGCTCAGGATGTTTACAAAATTAAACTTCTGAACTTCTCAATTCTCAAGCTGACACACTGTATCAGCCATTACAATGCACACACTTAAATACCATATAAGCCCTCTTGTATGGGGAACACAAAGTATAAATAATTTAAAAAGCAAATGAAAAGACAGCACATAGGTAGATAGATCTTTGGCAAATAGAAAGGTATCTTGAGATAGAGAGTAGGCAAAAGGTGGGAAGGCAAGAGGAATAATAGTATTAAGATATGTTATGGAGATGAGCCTACTCCCCACAATGAATGTAATCAGTGTGCACCACAAACATGTACTGCTAAAATAAACAAATAAGATAAATCAGAAAAACATTTCTAATTTGGAACCCATAAAAAAAGACATAGGAACCATGAACTAAGTGGCTATGCTCTCATGTGGTAGGCCAAACCTCATGAGATTGGAGTTTTGTCCAACAAAAATCTGGATTATGTTTTGAAACATGTTTCCACTTCTTCCATAACTGTGCTTTATAAATTGACTTTAAAAGGGGAAGGTTGAGGAAGAGAATAGGATTAAATTCACCAATATTTTATGAAGAGCAACCTATTGGAAATGTACAAATTTGTTATCATCACATTTACTTCCAGGAAACTTCACTGGGACATTGACCTTCTAAAGAAAAGTAGGTTTTCTATTTTTCCCATAGCTGGATAACTAAGATTATTTAAAGAAATATCATGATGTGGGAGTACTATTCTATCCTTACTAATATGACTTTAGTGATATTCCAATATCAACAATTAACAATCAATTCCAATATAGTAATTAATTAACAAAGCAATAGGTTGGTCTGTTCTCATCAAGTACTGAGTACTTGATAAAATACTACTCTAGAAAGCGTGCGTGCCTGTGATGGCTTTTCAATATTCCTGTGTTCACCCTTGGCATCATTGTTCCTTTCATAGTTAAATTTTAATTGTTCATAGTTTTCCCTTTCCATTCCCTGATATTATGATTTTATTGTAAGTCACACATGCTTGTATTATTAGAACTTGGGCTTTTGTTTCCTGGTTTTATTGCTAATTTGCTTTGCACACTCTATCCTCCTTGCTACGAGTGTAGCTGTTTCCATTAAGAGAACGATAGCCCAGATAGGGGAAGATGAAGTACACATATTACCAGCCATAAATATCACTTTCAAAAGGCATTGTGTTATCCTGAATATCAAAGTGCTTCTAATCACACCTATATATCTTAGGAATGTGATTAGACTACGCAATCCAAAAATAATGATGTCCATAATATGCCTAGAATTACAATGTAATAAAACATTCAATTTGTAAACTTACAGATCCTAAACATTCTGGTATTGTATAATGAATTTCAAGCCACGAAACAGTGCAGTATTTTAAATGAAGCTTTTAAAATGAATGTATTGCATGCTGTTTGGTGTAGTGATACCTCAATTAACAAGTACCATGGAAAAAAGAACTATTTTATCAAGAATTATGCAATTGAGAAAAAAGTCACGCCAAATGGAACTACCTAGGATTCCACCATATCCACAAATATCCCTCGCTGCTCACATCTGCATGTCAGGCCTCCGTGAAAAGTATGCCAAGCGATGTTTAAAAGTCAGTATAACGTTTGGTTTAGAATACTCTTAATAAATTTCCCCATTTTTCTCTGTACAATTCCTGGGACACTATTCCAGAAATTGAAATGTCTGATGATTTGTGTGTCTACCTATGAAAAGGCACAAATATTTGGTCATTTACTATTGTGGATTGACTGTTTCCCATAACTAAATTTCAATCATCATGTAATATTACTTTATTTAAGTAATAAATTATTTAAGTTTCCTTTTAGTATTTTTCTTTTTAATATGTTCTCTCTGTTTTTTCTAGTAAGTAAAATTCTAGCACATTCCTTAGACCTTAGTGGAAACCCTGCTTAATGAATGTTGGATGCCTTGCTTATTTCTTCTCTCTTTTCTGCTTACCATGATTTTATAGTCTAGTAAGAATACCTAACATTGAAGCATACAACTCAATGTAACAAGTAGAAGTAGGGGTTGGCACCAGATCTTATAGAAACATAGATGACTAATAACCCCTTTGAGAGGATGAGGGAATCTCCACACAAAGAGAGATACTTGAATGAAATGCTGAAAGATGAATGGAAATTATCCAGACAGAAAAGGGAGGAGGACCTTCCAGAGAGTAAGAATAAGCAATTATAGAGGCAAGATGTGATACACAGTGTGTGATATTCAAAGACCCATTGGTAATACAGGGTAAATAAAGAATAGGTACAGTGAATAAATGATCAACCATGAGGTTATAGAGTATTTCTCAGATGATTGCCTTTGGAGACTCTGTTTCAGAATTTCCTGGACTGAAAGGTAAAAATCTACACTGATTAAAACTCTTTAATTAAAACCTACCTACCATATGACACACACAGTCTATGGAATCAGAATCAAAAATCCGCACTTTTAAAAAATAAATGTCAAGAGAAATCTGATGTACTTTGACACTAACAGCTCTAGAAGATGGTACATTTTAGTGATGATGTGCCTACCTGCTAAACTATGAAGTTGAACATTTGTAGGCATTTGGGAAAGAATAGGGTCTCAGACTGGAATTAAACTGATTCCGTTTTCCATAAAGACTATTGACTGTCATGTATGTGACAAACAAGGCAGAAAATTGATGAAACCACAGTAAATAATGAGTGAAAATGTGGCTGCCACGGTCCAGGCCAGAGATAGTGTCATTGAAGGTCCACAGTCAGGAGAGAAAAGATTTGGAAGATATTTAAAAGATATAATTGGCTGAAGGTAAGCAACTGGTTCCCAAGATGAATTGGGGGAAGCAATTGGGAATGGCTGAGGGATTTTTAGTTTTGGTGACTTGTATTTCTTTAAAGTGTTTGTAAAACATTTAACACACAATGTCTGCATTAATGCACACACAATTTTTAAAGTACTTTCAATGGCTAAGAGAGAGAAGACTTTGGTCTTTATTCTACCTCTCGTTCACATGAGATGTTAGAAAAGCTGTCTTAGGTCCTGTTTACTTAGATGCAAGCAAGTGACAGGGTCCAAACACAAACAAATCGACACCAGGCCCCATGCCTTTGCTCATGGCATGCAACCATTTCTCCAGGGAATCAGTCAAGACATTATTTCGGAAGGAAGGACTGCTATTGTTCTACATCAATAAGGTCTCACGAAGAAAGCCTGTGGTGCACCAGCTTCTATGCCAGGTTATCAAAGCAGGGCTGACAATAGTTTGCTTCCGTGTACACTCTAGTCTTCTGCTTTCTTGGGTTTGAATTGCAGTTCTTTCTTCATATCAGGACTAGCATAGAAGATTGAAGAGTTGGTCTTTCTCTCAATAGAATAGTACAACACAAATTGCTCTCTTTAGAACAATATTGGCCACTTTTATTCTTATGGGAGTGGCATAATTTTTCTTCAGAATAAATGGTCTTGCATCTAATGAAAAGTCTTCGTAGGCTACTTTGGGTAGGGAAAGTGAGTTGTTCCTTATCTCTCTGCACCTACTGTAGAATTATAAGTGATCAGGAAATTTATGTTCTGCATGGAAATAAAGAAGGTTTTAAAACTGAGAAAAACAAAGGTAGAATACAGGGAAGTTATAAAAAAAAAAGTTCTCAGTGGTATAGGCAGTGTAAGAGAAATGTTGAATGCCCAGTTTTACCTTTGCCATATGATGCTGTTTGGAACCCTTTCCTTGTCAGTCCAAATGCATTCTATAAAGGGTGCTTGTGATCTCATAAGTCTCTAAGAACATAAACTGAAAGAAAATAAATTGGAGCAGCTTAGAGAATTTGCATACATCTTACATCCAATAGGAAATCCAAAACTTGCTAGTTTTTTAAAAGTTAAACAACATGATAACGGAATGGGAAGACAGTAAAAGGTATTTAGGGGCAAGGAAGTCAAAGGATGAGAGAGTATCTCAGGGCATGAAACATTTGAAAGGGTGACATGAGGGATGTGCTAGGTATCGTGAATTAACCTCTTTTCAGAGTTTTTATTAAGAGAATAAAATGAGTATGCTGGCTTAATTTTCCTGCAGTTTTTTTGTCCTTTCTGGCGGAACCTGGTGACCACCTGGCTTTCCTCATTATGTCTGTGAGTGAGGACCTGAAAGCTAGAGGACATTTCCCTGATGTTTACAACCTTAGTCCTTTCAGTGATTTGATAAACAATTATTTCCCTTGTTAGATTCCATTTCACTAAAAATAGAGCAATTTCTGTATCCTGATAGAATCTTGGACTGGGAACTGATTAAGGTTAAGGTTTATCTGATCCTTGCATGCTTAGAAAAATAGTGACAGTTATGAAATCTTTCATCTTTTGTCTCAACTACTTTTGACCTCGTGTACTTCAAGGTAATATCTCTCTATGTTTTTCCTCATGACTCCAAAAAAGTGTGGGTATCTTTTTAAATTACTTCATTTGAGGTTATATTATTTTTTATATTGTCCTTACATACATAGTTTAAAGTGTTTTCCAACAGCAAATGTCACACTGGGTTAAAATGACATAATTAAGAATGGAAGCTAAAAATGATTAAGATGCAATATGTATACAGACCAATTCTCCAAGATGAATATAACTTTACGTATTCTAAATATATACCACAAAAAAGAATACTGAGAAACTTATTCTAGATTGAATTCTTACTCTGATTATAAATAAAAAATGTCTTATACTAAAATTGCTTACTTGGTATCAGAAGGCAGATCATTAACATAAAAGGTCACTTAAGAACTTAAGTGGGAAAGTCGTATTATTTTTTAAACTTCTGTTGCGTGAATTTGTGTCCTAGAACAAGCTACTCATTTCCAAAATTTAAGTCATCTAGAAAAGAAAACTGATTCCTTGAAATTTTGGGTAATACATGATAAATTTAGTTCTTTTTAGAAAAGATAACTATAAATCTATAAATTAATATAAATTTCCTCTATAAGCATGATCATCTAATAATAATCTAGATTTTAAGATTAACAGAAAAATTTAACGTTAGAATCATAACCTAAAGGCAAAACTTTTTATTAGCTGTATTCATCATCTTGAGCTTCTTTTGTAAGTAATTCTCAAGATAAGCAACAAATGTCCATAGGAATTTAAGGATACAGAATAATATTCATAGCACTTTATCTTTGAAATGTTTAAACCCTGTACTTCTTTTCTAAAGAAATTTATTCAGTTACGCCTCTGTGTTTTCAGTAAATAAGCCACCTTCAAATTCAACACATAATGGTTAATTTTCTCCATAAATGATTCTGTCTTCCTTTCATGCGAGTATAAATTGTGGTGATGTTCTCAGCAGTAGGAGACAAGAAGTGTGATACAAGGAGTAGCAATAAATGAGAAACCATAAGAATTTGGTGCTATTAAACACCTCCATGTTTCCTAGATGGACATGAAAATTAAGTCAACATCAGTTAGAATAGCTTGGTGTATGGTGTTTTAAAAAATAACTTCTTTCCTGGTGGCTTAAAATCTGTGGTTGTATTTCTTGTCCATGCTACATGGCCACTGTTGATCAGTGAAGAACTCTCTTCATTATAGTGTCTGTTATGGCTTGTTTTTAAATGTCTCCCCTAAGCCTTGGATGCTCATAGTTTGGGTTTTTTCTTTAAGAGAACAAAACAAAACAAAACGAAACAAAGCATAACAAAACAAAATAAAACAGAATAGAGTCAAACATAATACAGCATTTCAGAACAGAACACTGCAAGCTATGCAGGTTTTCAAAACATAACAACAGGACATTAACAATGGTTACCCTAGTATCTCTTGCTTTCTTCAAAATGGTTGTTCATACATTTACAGACAATAAACTCGAACACAAAAAGTAATATAAAACGAAAGAACATTACAGGCCTTCAAGTTGGACAATAAGAAACCAGAAATGGCTACCGTAATGTCCCATTTTTCAAAAGAGCTGTTCCTATCTTCTCACATATTGCAATCAAATAGTGGGAAAGGGTCTTAAGCCAATCAAATCAAAGAATAAAAGCACCATTGGACTTCAGAACCTTTTCTCCATATTTATCAGGAATTTTGTATCTTATTGAGTCTTTCAGTTTCTTACACTAGGGAGACAATGCGGTGTTTACACGTTTGTGTTTGGTTTATTTCACTTATGAGTATGGTCTCAAGTCGTGTCCATTAACCTATAAAAGCCTCAATGTGATCATTTTTTATAGCTGAGTAGTACTCCATTGTATAAAAATACCACATCTTTTTTATCCATTCCTCAATTGATGGGCATTTGTGTTGTTTCCAAGATTTGGCTATTACAAATTGTGCTGCTATAAACATGGGTGCACATACATCACTGTGGTAAGATGATTTCACTTCTTCTGGGAATATGCCCAGAAGTGGAATAGCTGGGTCAAATGGGACTTCCAGTCCTAGCTTTTTGAGAAACCTCCAGACTGACCTTTACAGTGGTTGCACCAGTCCGCACTCCCACCAACAGTAGAGAAGGGTTCCTTTTTCCCCAGAGCCTCTCCAGCATTTATTGTTGGTGGTTTTCTTGATCCTGGCCATTCTTTCTGGAGTGAGATGTAATCTCAGAGTTGTTTTAATTTGCATTTCTCTAATGACCAATGATACTGAACATTTTTTCATGTATTTATTTGCCACTCATATTTGTTGAGCTGAGAGGTGTGTTTTCATCTCAGATGCCCATTTCTGGATTGGGTCTTTGAATTTCAAGGGCCTGATATTTTTTAATTCTTTACATGTTCTAGATAGAAGACCTTTGTCTGAAGGGCACTTGACTAAAATTTTTTCCCAATTTGTGGGTTTTCTTTTCACTCTGTTGGAGATTTCTTTTGACATGCAAAAACTTTTTAACAAGGCAAGATCCCAATTGTTGATTCTGGGAAGTGTTTCCCGTGCAGTTTGACTTTTGTTCATGAATTCTCCACCTACCCCTATGGTTTCAAGATTCCTACCTACTTTGTTTTCCAGCAGATTTAGTGCTTCTGTTTTAATGTTTAGATCTATGATCCATTTTGACTTTAGTTTAGTGTATGGTGATAGGCTTGGGTCTAATTTTAGTTTTTGGAATATGGAAAACCAGTTTTCCCAGCACCATTTATTAAAGAGGCTATCTTTCTTCCAGTGAACATGTTTGGCCCCTTTGTCAAAGATAAGGTGGCTGAGTGTGTTTGTACTTGGGGTTGTATCTTCTAATCTATTCCATTGATCCTCAGGTCTGTTTTGACTCCAGTACCATGCTGATTTGATTATAGTAGCTTTGTAGTATACTTTCAAGTCTGGGATTGTGATGCCTACTGTCCTGCCCTTGCTGCCCAGAAGTGCCTTTGCTATTCTAGGTCTTTTGTGGTTCCAGATGAATTTTAAGAATGATTTTTCTAGATCTGTGAGGTATGCTGATGGTATTTGGATAGGAATTGCATTAAATCTGTATAATAATTTTGTGAGAATGGCCATTTTCACAATGTTTGTTCTTCCTATCCATAAGCATGGAATGTCTTTCCATAATCTGAGATCCTCTTCGATTTCTTTTTTCAGAGTACTGTAATTTTCATTGAATAGATCTTTGCTTCCTTTGTTAGGTTGATTCCTAAGTATTTCATTTTTTTGGATGCTATTGTAAAGGGTGTGGTTTCTCTTATTTTTCTCTCAGTGCATTTGTCGTTTGTGTACAGGAATGTGACTGATTTCTGAGTACTGACTTTGTATCCAGCTACATTACTGAATTTGGTTATGACATCCAAAAGTCTTTCTTTGGAATTTTGTGGGTCTTCTATGTAGAGTATCATGTCATCTGCAAATAGTGATAACTTAATTTCTTCCTTTCCTATTCTTATTCCTTTTATTTCTGTCTCTTGTCTAATTGCTCTGGCTAATGTGTCCAGCACTATATTGAATAGGACTGGTGATAGTGGACATCCTTGTCTTGTTCCCAATTTTAGAGTGAAAGCTTTCAGTTTTTGACCATTTAATGTGATACAGGCTGTTGGTTTGTCATAGATGGCTTTTATCAGAATGAGGTTAAGGCCATCTATTCCAATTTTCTGTAGGTTCTTATCATGAATGAGTGTTGGACTTTATCAAAAGCTTTTCTGCATCTATTGAAATGACCATGTGGTTCTTATCTTTGGCTCTTTGGAGCATTACATTTATTGATTTGCGTATGTTGAACCATCCTTGCATTCCTGGGATGAATCCCACTTGGTTGTGGTGTATAATCTTCTTGATGACTTGCTGCATTCTGTTTGCCAGTATTTTATTGAGGATTTTTGCATCAATGTTCATTAGGGAGATTGGCCTGTAGTTTTCCTTTTTGGTTGGGTCTTTCTCTGGTTTTGGTGTTAGGGTAATACTTGCTTCCAGGAATGATTTAGGGAGACTTCCTTCCCTTTCAATTTCATTGAAGAGTTTGAGGAGTGTTGGCATTAGGTCTTCCTTGAATTTCTTGTAGAATTCAGCTGTGAATCCATCAGGACCTGGACTTTTCTTGGTTGGGAAGGCTCTAGTTACATTTTCGATTTCATTAACTGAAATTGGATTATTCAGTAGTTTTACATCTTTTGGTCCAGTTTTGGTGATTGATGTGTTTCTAGAAATCTGTCCATTTCTTTGGTGTTATTGAACCTGTCTGTTGGCAAGGTCCCAAGCTGCACAGCCAGGTGGAATTTGCTGTGTGCACCTCCAACACAAGCCAGGCCCAGAGCAGCTGCCGCTGGGCCACTCTGGGTGAATGGGTGGGGTACAGGCAGGGACACCCTGAACCTTCGTGGCTGATGGGGGGGTGGGTGCCGATTTCTATGGGTCTGGTTGCCCAGTCCCAAGCTGCACAGCTAGGTGGAGTCTGCTGTGCTCACCTCCAACTCCTAGTTTGGGTTTTTCAGAGCTCTTTGAATCTAGGATTTTGGATACTGGGATTAAGAGTCTTGTACTAAATTAGTTCACTGATTGGAATCAGCATAGTTCTGGGCGTGGTTTAACAGATTTACTGAAGGCAGAAGCCCCACTCTGGGTGTGGGTGGCACCACATAAAATGCTTGTAGCCTGTTTGAGATAAAAGGGGAATGGAGACTCATTGCTGCTGCTGCTTCTCCTCACTGCCCTCTGCTTGCCATGCCCTAGACTGTTTCTCCTCTGGGATGCCACCCTGCCTTGGAGTCATCTGACTAAGGACTGAAATCGCCACAAACTGTGAGCTGAAATAAGCTTCTGCTCCTTTAAGTTTGGGTACTGGGTATTTGTCACAGCAATAAGAAAAGTAACTAAGACAATGTCTTGGGTACCCACAGGGTATAGACATCCATATATTAATTGCTTTCTTATTTCTGGGTCAAATTACCCAACACCTGAAATTTGAAGGATGAGGGGGTTCTTGTGGATCAAATTACCCATCTTCAGAGGTACAGAATCAGTCTATGTATGCTTGGCCAGTTCTCAGGCAAAAATAGCCTGGTGCAAGAGCATAGCAAAGGAAAGTTTCTCAATCTACAGCAGGCAGGAGGCATGGAGGGAAGGGGGAATTGAGGACAAGAATATGCCCTTCCAGGTCACTTCATGAGTGATGCCCTCCCCCGACCAGGCCCCATCTCAAAACATGAGACTTTAGGGGGAATTATAGATCTAACCTATAACATTCCACCCCTGCCCCTACAAAACTCATATCCATATTATTTTTCAAGATGCATGTAGTTCATCTGAAGTTCATGTCAAAATTTTAAAAGTTCTAGCAATGCTGAAAAATCTAAGTCCAGAGTCTGATCTGAGACCCAAGGCAAACTCTTGGGTGTAAATTCCTGTAAAAAATAAAAAAGAAAGTTAAATATTTTTCAGTATAAATTGGCACAGGGTAAACATTTCCATTTCAAAGGGGAGAATGGGGATAGAAAAGAAGCAGACCAAAACATGACTGAAACCCAGTGTGACAAACATTAAATTTTATAACTCCATGTTCAGCACCTGGAACAGGTGAGAGTGAGCTGTGAGTTCTAAAAGGCTTGGGAAGCCCTGCCCCTGTGGCATTTCTGGTTACAGCCCTTGTGTACTTTATTTGGGCTGGATTCACTCACTGCCTGCAGCTTTCCTCAGGAGATGTTCCACATTCTGGGCATCTTCAACTTCCTGGGGTCTCCACTACATCTTTGGCTTTACTCTCACAGCTTCAAGTGCTGCCCCCCAAAGGGCATGTTTCCTGGTTTCTCAGACCTTCCTTTGAAATCAGGGAGG
>RJWT010037054.1:0-13128 GCA_004365215.1 Cuniculus paca | reverse complement strand
TTTGGAAAGTCAAATATATCAGAAACTGTCCAACTTTATATGGTTTTCCTTAGACCAATGAAGGCAATTTTGATGCAAAACATCAGTGAAGCATTGAGATGGAGAGTTGTCAGGGGGAGGAGGGGAGTCAGAGGGATATAAAATTCATCCAAAGTGTAAGCACTGCTATCCACACAAAGCAGAAGGGGGCGTGGCTCTTTGGTTTCCACCTCTTGAGTTTCTCACCAGAATTTAACTGGCCTCATTGGTTTGCAGTTTACTCCTCTCATGGTCGTGGTTACCCTTGTGAGATTTTGGGGGACACTTTAAATCCAAGCCTTAACAGCCCCCAGCTCCAATCCTCCTACAAGGTAGACAGTACAGTAGCAGTAGGGAGGCAATGACTAGAATAGAAAAGACCACAATGGTAGGCTGACTTTTAAACTTAATCTCCCTTTCAATCTCTCTTTATTATATTTTCATTTCTTTTTTCCTCTTTCTGTTTGCTTATTCTCTATTTAAAAATTTATTTTCTCAGAAATTCAAAGGTTGAGGTACATTTCATTGACATATAGATAAGCCAAATGTGTATTTTTCCTTTCTCTGAATTATCTAGCTGCTATACTCATCAAAGTCTCACATTCTTTTGTAGCATCTGTAGTTGATCATGGACCATTAATCAGCAGGCATTGGTATTCAGAGGGACTAATGCTATTGCATTTAGGAAGAATAAGGTTATATGATTCCTAATATCTAATGAGATCATAGTCAAACTACACAAATTTCATAAAGTTAAATATTCAGCTGTAATTGATAATAGTTGTGTACAGAATAGCCTTAGATAGGTGCATTCTCCTTTCCAGAATGAGAGAAATACCCAAGCGATGTGAAGGGATCTACAGGAATCTGATGACAGCCATCTTAGATGTAGCTGCCATTTTGTCCTTTGTCCACCAGGTGACCCCGGGGTGCATTCCAAACCTGTAAGAGACAGTGACTAAGACAGCTAGAAGAACGAGTGTGTGTGCTGGCCACTGACATCCAATCTGCTTCCTAATTATGTATTTATAAACCAACAGTCTGTGAGAAAGCTCAGGTACATAGCTTAGGATGAGGGAATTCTCTGGTCTCGCCATGGCCCCAGGCAGGCTTTTGTCTGTGAACCTCTCAGAAACTGCCTGCTGTGCAACCTGGATTTGTCTGCCTCTTGTTTCATGTCTTGGCACCATCCAGATTTGGCAGGTGGTTCTCCTATACTTCTTTTTTTCCAAAACGTGACCCACAGTTTAGTTCGTTGTAATTCACCACTACAGGGTAGCTGGATCGGAATCCCCCAGCTGCATAAACGGTGTTTTTAGAGCCCGCGTCTATCGGGACTGTAATATGAGACTGGATGTTGAGTTCAAGAGTGAGGCACAAGTACACGAGTCTTCATGGCCTATAGAAATCCCTCATCTCTGTTTACCTTGCCAGTGAGCACTAGCTGAAGAAACACACGCCTCAGAGGTGGGTTTGGGGCAATTCAACATTTAAGGTCTTCTAAAGAACTCCCAGAGTGGACCGAGGCGCAGTGGAAGGGGAGGGACAGGATGCTCAGCTTGCATAACAGAGCACTGCACCCTCCAGGACAGAGAGAAGGTGTTTGGGGGAGAGTGATAAACTGTGAGAGGGAAACCTTGGCGAAGGCCACCAAGAAGAGGCCTGGGGATGGCCCTGTCCTGTGGTGGCCTGGTGATCCGGACAGGGCAGGTCGTGAGCAGAAGCTGGCAAGGGTGAACGCAAAGAGTGGAGCTTGTGGGTGAGAGGAATTTGAGACTGGGGCACAGACAGGTTTCCTTAGATTTTCTATCATAGGCAAGATGAACGAAGGAAGACAAAGAACAAAAGTAGATTTTCTGGTTAAATTAAATATTGGTTAAGAGAGCGGAGATTACTGCATATTGGTTCCTGATGGAAATGACCTGCTAAGAGGGGGAAATGATGACCCCAGAGATAAGGAAATTGCTGGAGTGAATTACTTGAGTAGCAAAAGAGGATCTTATCCGGAGCACAGATGGAGGTATTGACTTTCCCTACCAATTACAGGGCAATACACCTGACTCTGGGGGTCTGAGGTACTTAACATGAGTGAGTTTCCTGAGAAGACAATCCACCTCTGTTATTCGCAGAGATCGTAAGATTCTGTCGTGAAATCCTTCTAAAGGTGATTATGGGTTCTAATGTCTAATTCGTCTTTGTCCTTAAATGATTCAGCATCCCCACCATGAGCATAATGTGGTATACATTATGCAGAGAATACACTGATGAGTTATTTTTTCTCTTCCAGTTATCGTACTAATAAATCTTAGGCATTGTTTTGTCCTCATGGATTCAAGAAATTTTCCCACTGTAGAAATGCATTCATTAGTGGAGTTAGGAGTAGAAGCCTCATGGTCCTTAGAGCATGGGAATTTCAATATAAAGAATTAGTCACTCCTTCCTGAGAGCTAGATGCCAGGAGGAGATGGGACCGAATGCAGGAAGACCATATGAAGTCAGCTGAGAAGGGCGCCTTCCCAGTGCTGGGCTGGACCCTGAGTGAGAAGGCTGGGTGCGGTCTGCACGCTGCAGGGCAGGAAAATGAGCAGGTCCCTTTACACTGTTTCACTGTTTCACAAATCCCTTATTGGATCCCCCAAACACTGACCCAAAAGGCAGGATTGCTAAACTAGATGCCATTCTAGAGCTCGGGTGGGCTGGGATGCTGAACTGGAAGAGTGGGCTGGGATAGGCAGGGGAAACTCGACCAAGAGAATGCAGCCTGCTAAAGTGGTCCAGCTTGCTTTGTCAGAGATATCTGCAGCAGGGGCGGGCTGAGCTGGCCAGAGGGAAGGTGGAAGCCATGACGGGGGGACAGCAGAGGCCACACATATGGACCCGTGGGCTGGGAGAGCTGCTTGCCTCCATCTCCCACATCAGTGTCCACCGTGGGCCAAGAATGCTCGTTGCCTGCTGCTCCAGACCAGACTCTGGAGTGTCCACCAGGTCCTGGAGATGCTCGAGCTCCTGACAACTGGGCACCTGCACTAGCTTTATTTTTATTTTCCTCTTGATGTTGTATTTTTCTGAACACACCGCATAGGAGCTGAGGCTTATCAGACTGATCCTAAACTTTTTGACCTAATAAATATTCTTGAAAATTTTCAAAATTGAGGTATTTTACTATATTTCTCAGTAAAAGAATTTTTCCATAATGATTTTATTGCACACAAATTCACCTATTTGAGCAGGTCTTCTCTTAAAAAATAATATAAACTACATCAGGAAGAGAAAATATGAAATACATGTTATGAACTCCATCATTGACAAATCACTCTGATGATGGGACCTGGAGGTCAGGGTCATGGTGGCATCTGTTTAATAATTATTTCCTGTAAGCTGACTGGTGTCTGATATGTTCACTGCTGGTTCTGTAAAGGTTTCATTTCATGTCTTCAGGATGGAATGCAATATATTAACTTTTGATATATGGTATATATTTTCTCCATTTCCGAGATTTACAAGCTCAGAAGAAGCACGGAACTAAGATGAAAAAGTTGAATAATTGAGAAAAATTAGATAAGTGATAGGTAATATTCTAGACAAAGTAGGACACAAAGCTCGTTAGAAATATATTTCATGTGAATTGTGTAAACTCTACAAGATAAAGACAAGTTTCTGACTCTGCCTATACTATTAATTTTTGGTTTTGTGAATGGAAATTCCTTTATTACACAAAAAAGCAAAAGTACGAAACCAAGAAACATTCACATGTACTGAGCTACACAATGGGGTAGCAGTGAAAAAGGTTATCTGCACAGAGGTTAAAATAACTCCTCTGAAGATACGCGCTTTGTCACAGGACAGCAGCATGGGATTCAGAGTGTGTGGTAGCAGCAGGGTCTGCTCCTCTGGCTCTGCTATTTCCCTTTTTAAACAGGTGTGAGAGAGTGGGGCACATGCGTGTGAGTGTGCAGATCTTAGCCTTTGCACTAACGCACTGAGACCATTATGAAATTCCCAGCTTGGTGTAGGATTCCACCACTTGCTGTGGTTCCTTTGCTGGTTCCATTTTGGTGAAGCCTATTTCGTTTCTAAACAACTTCATTATTAAGACATTCTGACTGCAGTTTCAACTTTGAAACATCTGTGGAAGTTTGCTAAGTCCTGCATCCATGCTTGAACAGCTCTAGTTTTTCCTCAGTTCTCACACTCTCCCTGGGGGCTGCTCCAACTCTTCTGCAATTACTTTTTGCTATCAAGGGATCTATAAAAACCAAAGACATTGTTACATATTTCAGGCATTGTTTGGGTGCGTTGGCATTCTTTGGTGTGTTAAAAATATTCTCCTTCTTTGCGGAGAAAAGTTTGGCTGACACAAGCAGTTAGTTAGTCATGATTTTCCAGAGAATTTTTAAAGTTCTAGAATTTTACCATGTGTTTGATTACGACTAACTGGAAAAATGATGATGGGCTGTCTTGCTTCCCCATCCTTCCCTCCAACCTGCTGGCATAAATTGGGTGAGGGGTTGCACTATTCTATCCTCAGAGTGAGGTGGATATATGAACTTTACAGAATAAAAAATAATCCCAACAATCAAATCAGGTGTTGGTAATAAGTTGAAAATTCTATTTTTGCTGTGCAAGTGAAAAGATATGTACCTAAACTTTTTTTGCCTATTGGGTCAGAATATAATTTTGCAAAAACAATTTTGACTCTGATGCATCTTTGAAAAATGTAGAATAATTAGTAACTACACAATAAAAGTATTTTTTCTGAAGCCAGAAATGAAACATACAAAAAAATTTTATTAAAATATCTCCCAAATAAAAGCTGAACTTCTTGATTTAGAATATACATTTCTTTGATGGACTCAATGTTTTTAACTTCTCTTTTGAAATAATTTGAGACTGACAGAAAATAACAGCCATTTGCAGTTCACATACACATTTAACCTAGCTTTGCTAATGTCAAACATTTTAAATGACCATAGAACCATGATTAAAAACCAAGAAGTTATGATTTAGTCAAATTTCACTCATTTTTTGCTCTAGTCTACTTTTTCTGCTCCAGGATCCAAATTAAGAACCCACATTACACATATTGAAGTGTCTTACCCTCTAAATCTCCTTGTACCAATGACATCTTTCTTCTCTTCTTCTTTCTCTCCCCCGACTTTCTCTCCCCTCAAATGTTTTCCAACTTTTGCTTCCCTCTGCCCTCTTCTTTTGTGGGCACCTATGTCAGGGATGGAGGATCTTTTACGGTTATTATGTTTGAAGGGTCCTGGTCATTTATCATGTGGGATGTCTTAGTTTAGATTTGTGTGGTGCTTACTAATACCGGGAATTGTGTGCTTTCGTCAAGAGAATCAGGACCGAGATTTGTCTTTCTTGCAACATGATCTCAAGGTGCATCGTGTAAATGTGTCTTCTGGCTGCTGATGTCCCTTGGTTAAGGCGCTAGCTCGCCCTATCTCCTGGGAGAAGTACCTTTAGTCTATAAACACATTGTTCCTCTTCAAACATTTGCCTAATGATATTAGCATCCAATAGTCTGTCTGTTTGCAGCAATTATCACAATTTTTCCAAAGGTATTTTCTAATTGTTTAATACTTGATAAACATGATCTTTTTCTTTACATTTTAAAAGGAGGCATATTTATTTATTTTATTTCTGGATTAAAGTCCAGTACTTCTGTTATTTAATATGTTACTCTGTTTTTTCCAGTTTTGGGTATTTGAAGCTCTTTCCAACATATATCCTGATTTTTTTCTTACAAACTCCACCGTTTTTTGGGCAATTCCTTGCTCTGTGTTACTATAAGATATTCCATAGCCATTGTTGTCATAACTGATCCTTTAGGAACTCATACCTGATACTGTTCTGTGACTGTATTTGATGCTGTTCTGCAAATGTTCTGACATATGTTTTCACAAAAAATTTGAAATGAAAATTAAATTGGTTTCAAATATTTCCCCTCTCTAAACTTCATATTAACTGGAATACTAGAAACTTATTTGGTCTTGACAATAACTTTAAGACTGCTATTAAAGTTATTTGTTAATAGTAACATTAAGATTATTATTAAATTTAGCCCAAGGCTATGAATGTAAGTAGGCAGACAAGCCAGGGAATAGGACTTCCTTGGCCTACCTAGCAAGTAGTAAACAAAATAAAGTTACTAATTTTCCCAGGTTCCAAGATCAGAAAGTGCTTAGCAAAGTTGTGAAATTGGTCATTTACTCACTCATTCACACATCTGATGAGACACTGAATGAGGCACACAGAGAAGGCGAAAAAGGTCTGATCTCAAGAAGGCGAAAAAGGTCCGACCTCAGGAAGGAGAAAAAGGTCCGATCTCAGGAAGGAGAAAAAGGTCTGATCTATGGAGCCATAACGCACAACATATCAACTGGATTTTCCTAAAATACAATCATAAGCTCTAAGGGTTAGCAATTACAACGAGAAGTGGAAACTCAACTCTGACGTCATTTATAATCACGTAAGCGTAATGCACTTAGAGATTGGGCGCTAAGGGTCCGGGTGGCGCAGGGGTTGCAGGAGGAGTGGGAGCTGCGTTAGGTGGTGCAGAGCCTTCACGAGATGGACAGAGCGCTGCGGTGGACAGTTGTGAAGGCTGCACAGCATGAGGAATGCGACGCTGCAGAAGTCACATTCAAAATCAGGCAACGCGTTTCACGTAAGGTGTATTTTCCTAATGTCGTCAGTGAGAAAAAAGTGGAAATACTTATGAATCAAAGCATTTCAAAGAGTTGTGTAGTATAAACTATAAAATGCTACCAAGAGAAATCCAGGAAAACCGAGTAAGTCCAAAGACGCATCGTGTTCATAGGTCAGGAGACTGATAATCGTTACAAAATCAATTTTTACAACCTGTCCTCTAAATCAGTGTAATCCCAACAAAACTGTCAAGTTTGTGTGCAAATTGGACAACTGACTTTTAAAATTCACATGGAAGTGCAAAAGACCTAGAATAACCAGAATACCTTTGAAAAAGGAACAGAATAGAGGGACTGTCACCTAAGAGTCTGAATGCGCCCCACCAACTGAATAACTTCTGGACTCCTGCTATAGTTAGCGTTCACAAAGGAATAGATTTAATACAGGACACATAGTTTATAGGATTATTTTATAATATTCATCTAAAGAGTTGAGTGCAGGAGATCTTTCCATGCACTAGAGACCCAAAGAGTCTAGCTGAGGGCCTGGATCCCACGGCAATGTCCTCCATGAGTCCAACTGGAGATCTAGAGCCCACGACAATGTCTCCTGTGGGTCTGTATCAAGCATCTGCACTGGGAAGGCCAAAAGGTCAGTGGTGGAAGCTGGAAAGTCTGTACCAGTGGGATGAAGGATGTGCCAGCAGGCTGAGGGATCTGTGCTGGATCCAGGAAGGGACCCTCAAGGTAAGGACCAGGGCTACCCGAAAGAGAGCTGCAACCATCTTCAGCGATGCAAGCAGGGAGCTCCTCAGGATGAGAACAGCCGAGCTCAGGAACGCCAGTGCGACACATTTCTCCAGGAGAATCAACAGCACGCCATCTTCCTCTCCAGTTCTCCTTTTATGCCGTTGGCAGCATTCTTCCAGTGCACCTCCAGCACCACACTCACTCGTTTCATCTGGGTATTACAAGCTGACCATTGCGTGCACACACACATACACACACACATGCACACACACCAAACAAGCAAACTGCAGAACTGTCAGTGAGAAGTCCAGGCAGATTTATTGAGCAGCTTCAAAGAAGGGCACTCTTAGGTGGACACTCCAGCATTTCTGGTATGTGGTCTTGGGGTGGCCTCAAAGGGAAAATCTAGGATGTGTATAGCTAGTGTCTGTCAGGTTACTAGTGGGCTGCGTTAGTATGCACACTATTTGCATGTGTTTGCAGCTTGGAGGTATCACACCCTAATAATAGTGCTGTTTCCTTGAGCATAGAAGTCTTGGAATTTGTGGGTTTACAGTACTGGGATAAACACAAGGACCGGATTTACAGACTTCCTGTAACTTTAAGACTCTTAGACATTTAGGAGGGACAAACCCAGGGGAGGGGGATTGGGGGAGGCAGGCCTAGAAGTGAAAGACACCTTGAAACCTTGCATAGTTTTTTTGTCCATAAGTTGCCAATTTCTAAAAAGCACAGTTCTGAGATGATAGTTTCCTCATCTGCTTTCTCCTACCTGCATTTCTTCTGTGCTACCTCAGGAGCAGCACCATCTCTGGAAGGCCCCTTAGAAAGCTACATCACACAGATGAGCACGGGATTCCTGGAGGTAGAGAGTTCAGAAGTTCTGATACCAACACAAAGGAAATTTAGTGGACAGGAAGTAACCTTTCTGCAAAGTGTTGTTGAATATTTAAGTAACAGGATGAGCTTCAGTTCTTTATATCATATAGAAAGGTTAATGTGGGTGGGTTATACATGAAATGCAAAACCAAAATGTAACTGTTGGTACACAAGTTCAGGCTGGGAAAAATACTAGTATTTATTTTATTCAATAATAGACTTCTCAGAATATTTTTAAGAATCACCAAAATATAATACTAAGAAAACAAATGGCTCAATTTTAAAAAGGTGAATAATTTTAACAAGTACTTCACCAAAGAATTTGAATATATATATATATGGCATCAAATTTCCAAGAAGAATAAGAGCGCTTCAACCTTAACCTGCCCTTAAAGATATATTATACAGTGCTGGCTTCTAGCCTGCCGGCAAAGCACCGGAAGTCTTCGCCCTATCCTCGCAAGGAACAGGCTGAGCAAACTGGAAGTGAAAAACTTTCCTTAAATCCATCAGAGAGCAGAGGCCGCTCCCTAAAACCCACAGACAGGAAGCAGAACCGAAACTGACGTCGCGGAAGCCAAGGCTTGGGGCAGGGAAGGTGCAGCTGCCCGGTGCTGGAGACGGCGCTGCAGGCCGGGCGGTGGGGGACAGCTCTGCCCACCTGCACAGGACACCTTTGTTTCTTTCCAGGTTCACCGCCGGGTGCCCCACTGGGTATCAGAACTGGAGAAAACAGCTTCCCCTGTTTCTGGCAGGGGAATAGGGACTGAGCATTGCGGGTAACCGTGAGGTAAGGTTTTGGCAGGGAACGGTTCGTCTTGCCAGCTGAGTCAAGACTCAGAGAAGTCCACACAAAGGTGCCAGCTGGGCAGCCAGGCAGGGGACACACAGGGACAGAGGTCTGCAGTAAAGGGCGGGCGAGGGGTGCAGAGGAGTGGGAGGTGTTGGAGGATAAACAGAGGATATAAAGAGGAAACAGAGAGGAAGGCTTTACTGGAAACCAGAAGAGACCCTCTGCATTTTCTGTCTCATGGTGGTCGCATCTAGGAGCGACAGACACCCTGTGCAGACAGGCGCGCTGAGGCCTGAGGTGTCCTGGAGAAATGCACAGGGGAAGCTCAGGGAGCCCCGTTTGAATGTACGACCTGCTCACAAAGCACAGCGCCTCTCTGCAGCCCTGAGGCAGCACTGCTGGGCGTCTGGCCACAGCTCTGCGCCCGGGTGTGGGGGTCAGCACGCTGCGAAACCCTCCGTGGTCTCACCCCGGAGCCGAGAGTGCGAGGACCGGGAGCCCCAAAGGACATTGGGCCGGGAAGAGCCTGACCTGGCAGGAAGGCTCTGAACTGGGGAGCTGATCCTCTTTTCCGCTCGCGTCCCTCATCCCAGATGTGAGCGGGTGTGGGGACGCCCTGGCCACAGCCTGGACCAGAGGTGCGCGATTCCCCACGCGGGGAGGGGCAGCGCCGTCGAGAGCAGCGGTGGGAGGGCTGGGGTTCATCCCCGGCGGGGCGTCGCCGATCAGGGAGGCTCCTTCCGCAAGACGTGTTAGTCACGGCTCTCCCAAGAGGCAGGACAACAGGGCCCCCATTCCACAGCCCTATTTTTATGGAGTTGGCCTCTGTGGGTTTCTTACTTATTGATTCAACCCAGAGAAAATGAGAAATATTTGAAAAATCTGCACCTTGACTAAAAACAAAAAGACTTTTTGGTTATCTTTCCCTAAACAACACCACATTACAATTGTTTGCATAGAATTTACAATGACTTGAAGTGTATTGGAAGAGGTACTTAATTTATATGTAAATATTACACCATGTGCTTCTGCAGATTTAGTATCCATCAAGGACCCTGGGAACAAATGGACACTGACAGATGAGGTCCATCTACCTATCATCTATCAGTCAATCTATTATCTATCATCAACCTATCTATAATCTATCTATCATCTATCAATCTATTGTCTATCATCTACCTATCTATAATCAATGTATCTATCATCTATCAGTCAACCTACTATCATCTCTCCATCTAAAATCAATCTATCATCTATCAATTAATGTATTATCTATCATCTACCTATCATCAATCTATTATCTATCATCTACCTATCTATAATATATCTATCATCTGTCAATCTATTATCTATCATCCACCTATCTATAATCTATCTATCATCTATCAATCTATTATCTATCATCTACCTATCTATAATCAATCTATCTATCATCTGTCAATCTATTATCTATCATCCACCTATCTATAATCTATCTATCATCTTTCAATCAATCTATTACTTGACATCTACCCATCTATAATCAATGTATCTATCTATCATCTATCAGTCAATCTATTATCTACCATCTACCTGTCTACAACCTATCTATCTGCCTAGCATTCGTGTGTACCGTCTCTGTGCAGTTGGGGCATTCTCCAGGAATTCATTCATCTTGTGGTTAATACATTGTGTCAACTTGAGCAGTTTAGAAGTTTAACTGAGCCAAGGTTCTTACTTTGTAAATATCCTCATCCTGTGCAAAGGAGGGCAAGGACATTTTGTGAGTGCTGCACCCACCCTGAAGGGGGGGTGCCCTGTGTATAATTTAAGGGTAGAGAAGAGGCTTGCCTTCTCTCTTTTGCTCTGGCTGTGCCTTGAAGTATCGTCCCAGTGCCATGCCAACCTGCTTTCTAGCCAGCTGATTATGGACTGAAACCACCAAGAACTGTAAGCTAAATAAACCTTTGCCTCCCTAATTTTGGGTGTCAGGTGTTTGTCTCAGCAACAAGAAAAAAGTAACCAAGGCAATTCAGAAGCAGAGCCAGGCGAGTCTGAAATGCACAGGGCAAGCAGCTGGGAAGAGTGGACGCTGCGGTTCTGTGTCAGGCAGAATTCCGTGTTGCAATTGGAGCAAGCTTTTCTTCCTTGGGGAAAACCCCAGCCTCGCTCTTGAGGACTTCAGCTCTCCAGGGAGGCCCGTGACACTGGGCAGGGTCACGCACTTCACTCTCAGTCAGCTCCTTGTGAGTATGGAGGCCATGTCCAGATCCACAGCAGCCTGTAAACTCGTGCTTGATCGGGTGCCTGCTAACCCTTGCGGGCTAACCCAGAGTGGTACATCTATCCATTGCTAATGTAACCTTCGCAGCAGCTTTTCCTGATGAATTAGTTCTTTATCAAAAATCAGGGTGAATTCCATGAAAATCAGTATGTAGATTCTTCAAAAAACTAAAATGGGATATTCCATTTGACCAGCTATTCTCCTTCGTGGTAGTCTTCCCCACACAGCTAAAGATATGCACGTGCATAATCGCATTTATAGCAGCACAACTCATAGTAGCTAAACCTTAAAGAGGTTAGCTGTGTGTGCACCAACAGATGAGTGGATCAAGGAAATGCAGTTCTTATAAATAATGGAGTATTATAGTGCCGTAAGGAAGAATAAATTGGAGTCATCGGTAGGAAAATCAGTGTGTCTTAAGACCATATTTTAAGTAAAATAAGTCACACACACAAGCTTAAATATTGAATAACTTCCTCATACCAGAAACCTCATATATAAATAATTTTAAGAACAAAATAAGAGATGAACAATCAGAACGGGGACCACAGATCTTTTGCAAAGTGGCAGAGGATCCAGAGACAAAGGTCGGGAGAGAGAGCAAAGGGGAAGGAGAGTAACAGAATGAAGAATGAAGATGTGTTAAGCACATGCATCTACCCCCAAGGTGAATGTGAGCACTTTGTGCTGCAAACGTGTTAATACAAACACTGAGAGAATCCAGACGAATATGCCCGCCCAAGTGCCCAGCTTCTTCTAGAATTTCTAGGTTAATACACAGCCAGAGCAAAGCTTGTCACCCCAGAGAGGTTGCAGAGATTTCAAAATGCTGATAACTGTAATATTATTAACAAAATTAGAGTGACCCACAGTTCTTGGACATACACTGATAAAGTAATCTTACATTTGGGACAATTTGTCAACCACATGCAAGTTTTATGTGATGCTGTGTTATTTTTTATGTGTAAACCTAAGCATAAAGCAGAATAAAAGTTGATTGGTATAAGTTATTACTTAATCAAAATTTTAGCAACCAGTAAGACACAGCTGACAATGTTTGAAGCATTCATAGATATTTTGTCTTGACACTGCTTGATTTGTACCAATGTGTGTTCAGCACCAGCTATAGCAGGGCCAGTGAGTGTTCTGTAGAATCCAGATCTCTGTGAGAATTAAACCTTAGTGGCTTCTCTTTATGATGGGGATTTGAACACTTTTATTGCCCTAAAGAATGAAAGAGAAAGTTCAGCAGTGCAGGTTCTACAATTATACATAACCCACATGCTTATGTCCTTTTATTATAACATTTTATGTTTTAGTCTTTAATTGGAAAAAGAAATAAAATGTGTATTATGGGGCATGACTCAAATGTATATAAGTTCTCTTCTTATGCGTTCCCTAGTCTAATAATTAAGTATTTTGAAAAATTTCAATTTTAAGGAAAAACAACCTAAAATACTCCCAAATTCTACTTAGAGTGTTCTGTGGATTCTTCAACTAATTTCCTGTTATGAGCTGAATTACGTCTCTCTAAGTGCCTAAGTTGAAGTCGTAACAGCCCGCACTGCTGACTGCGACTGTATTTGAGATGGCGTCTTTTAAGAGGTGATCAAGTTACAATGAGGTCGTTGAATCCAATCTGATGGTGTCATTATAAGACAAAGTCAGGAGACAGATACGGAGTGATGACCATGGGAGGACACAGGAGGAGACAGACAACTGCAAGCCAAGGAGAAAACTTCAGAAGGAACTAACCCAGCTGA
>RJWT010037053.1:0-13033 GCA_004365215.1 Cuniculus paca | reverse complement strand
GCTGAAGAACTTCATGACCACCAAACCAACCCTGCAAAGAATACTGAAAGATACTCTAGATAAACATGAAAATAGCTACGATGTCAAAAACATCAACAGAAGAAGAACACCAAACAGGGCAAACAATTAAGCAGAGGGAAAAGGTAAAGAAACCACTGCAGAAAGATAACATGACTAAAACAAGCCAATATATATCAGTTATAACTATTAATGTAATTGGCCTCAATTCACCAATCAAAAGGAACAGACTGGCAGAATCGATCAAGAAACAATATCCAACCATATGCTGTCTACAAGAAACCCATCTAACCCAAAAGGAAACTCATAGACTGAAAGTCAAAGGACGGAAAACAATAATCCATGCAACAGGAACCCAGAAAAAAGCAGGAGTAGCTATTCTGTTTGTGGATGATGCAAACTTCAAACAAATAATGGTCAAAAGAGATAAACAAGGTCACTACATAATGGTTAGGGGAAAACTCCAAGAGGAAGAAATAACAATCTTAAATATATATGCACCAAATATGGGAGCAACCAACTATATAAAACAAATATTAATAGAAATTAAAAATCAAATAAGCAATAACACAATTATAACAGGAGACCTTAACACACCCTTGACTCAAAGAGACAGATCAACTAGACAGAAAATCAGCAAAGAAATAACAGAACTGAATCAAACCTGTGAACAAATGGACCTGGTAGATGTCTAGAGAGTTTTCCACCCAACAACATCAGAGTATACATTCTTCTCAGCTTCACATGGTACATTCTCTAGAATAGACCATCTATTGCCCATAGAACATGCTTAAATAAATGCAAAGGAGTTGAAATTATCCCATGCATACTATCTGATCACTGTGCCATCAAACTGGAAATTAATGACAAAAGAAATTGCAAAAAGTCCATAAATACATGGAAACTAAATAGCACACTCCTGAACAATCAGTGGGTCACAGAGGAAATTAAAGAAGAAATTCAACAATATCTACAAGCAAATGAAAATACAAATACAACCTACTGGAACCTGTGGGATGCAATGAAAGCAGTCCTCAGAGGGAAATTTATTGTGGTGAATTCTCACATCCAGAAAATGGAATGAATGCCAATAAACAATCTGATGTTACACCTGAAACCTCTAGAAAAAGAAGAACAAGCCCAACCCAAAGCCAAAAGAAGGGAGGAAATTGTAAAGATCAGAGCAGAAATTAATGCAATTGAGACTAAAAAAACAATACAAAGAATCAACGAGTCAAAGAGCTGGTTCTTGGAAAGAGTAAATAAAATTGATAAGCCGCTAGCCAACCTTATTAAAAAAGGAAAGAGAAAACTCAAATCCATGCAGTAAGGAATGAAAAGGGTGAAATCACTACAGACCCTGTGGAAATAAAGAAGATCATCAATACCTATTTCGAAAATCTTAACTCTCATAGGTTCGATAACACCAAAGAAATGGATAGATTTCTAGAAACATATCAATTACCAAAACTGTAACTAGAAGATGGAAAACTACTGAATAATCCAATTTCAGTTAATGAAATTGAAAATGTAATTAGAACATTACCAACCAAGAAAAGTCCAGGTCCTGATGGATTCACACCTGAGTTCTACAAGAAATTCAAGGAAGACCTAATGCCAACACTCCTCAAACTCTGCAATGAAATTGAAAGGGAAGGAAGTCTACCTAAATCATTCCTGGAAGCAAGTATTACCCTAATACCAAAACCAGAGAAATACCCAACCAAAAAAGAGAACTACAGGCCAATCTCTCTAATGAACATAGATGCAAAAATCCTCAGTAAAATACTAGCAAACACAATGCAGGAAGTCATCAAGAAGATTATCCACCATGATCAAGTAGGATTCATCCCAGTAATGCAAGGATGGTTCAACATATGCAAATCAATAAAAGTAATACACCATATCAATAGAGCCAAAGATAAGAACCACATGGCCATCTCAATAGATGCAGAAAAAGCTTTTGATAGAGTCCAACACTCTTTCATGATAAGAACCCTACAGAAAATTGGAATAGATGGGCTTTTTCTCAATCTGATAAAAGTCATCTATGACAAACCAACAGCCAGTATCACATTAAATGGTCCAAAACTGAAAGCTTTCACTCTAAAATTGGAAACAAGACAAGGATGTCCTCTTTCACTGCTCCTATTCAATATAATGCTGGAAACATTAGCCAGAGCAATTAGACAAGAGACAGAAATAAAAGGAATAAGAATAGGAAAGGAAGAAGTTAAGTTATCACTATTTGCAGATGACATGATACTCTACATAGAAGACCCACAAAACTCCATAGAAAGACTTCTGGATATCATAACCAAATTCAGTAATGTAGCTGGATACAAAGACAATACTCAGAAATCAGTCACATTCCTGTACACAAACAACAAACTTGCTGAGAGAGAAATAGGACAAACCACTCCCTTTACAATAGCAGCCAAAACAATGAAATACTTAGGAATCAACCTAACAAAGGAAGCAAAAGATCCATTCAATGAAAATTACAGTACTCTGAAAAAATAAATCTAAGAGGATCTCAGAAAATGGAAAGACATTCCATGCTCGTGGATAGGAAGAACAAACATTGTGAAAATGGCCATTCTCCCAAAATTATTATACAGATTTAATTAAATTCCCATCCAAATACCATTAGCATACCTCACAGATCTGGAGAAATCATTCTTAAAATTCATCTGGAACCACAAAAGACCTAGAATAGCAAAGGCACTTCTGGGCAGCAAGGGCAGGACAGGAGGCATCACAATCCCAGACTTGAAAGTATACGACAAAGCTACTGTAATCAAATCAGGATGGTACTGGAATCAAAACAGACCTGAGGATCAATGGAATAGATTAGAAGATACAACCCCAAGTACAAACACACTCAGCCACCTTATCTTTCACAAAGGGGCCAAACATGTTCACTGGAAGAAAGATAGCCTCTTTAATAAATGGTGCTGGAAAAACTGGCTTTCCATATGCCGAAAACTAAAACTAGACCCAAGCCTATCACCATGCACTAAACTAAAGTAAAAATGGATTAAAGATCTAAATATTAAAACAGAAACACTAAATATGCTGGAAAACAAAGTAGGTAGAAATCTCGAAGACATAGGGGTAGGTGGAGAATTCATGAACAAAAGCCAAACTGCATGGGAAATACTTCCCAGAATCAACAACTGGGATCTTGTCTTGTCAAAAAGCTTTTGCACGTCAAAAGAAATCTCGAACACAGAGAAAAGAAAACCCACAAATTAGGAAAAAATCTTAGTCAACTGTCCTTCAGACAAAGGTCTTCTGTCTAGAACATATAAAGAATTAAAAAATATCAGGCCCTCGAAATTCAAAGACCCAATCCAAAAATGGGCATCTGAGATGAAAACACACTTCTCAGCTGAACAAATACGAATGGAAAATAAATACATGAAAAAATGTTCAGTATCATTGGTCATTAGAGAAATGCAAATTAAAACAACTGAGATTTCATCTCACTCCAGAAAGAATGGCCAGGATCAAGAAAACCACCCACAATAAATGCTGGAGAGGCTGTGGGGAAAAAGGAACCCTTCTCCACTGTGGGTGGGAGTGCAGACTGGCGCAACCACTGTGAAGGTCAGTCTGGAGGTTTCTCAATAAACTAGGACTGGAAGTCCCATTGGACCCAGCTATTGCACTTCTGGGCATATTTCCAGAAGAAGTGAAATCATCTTACCACAGTGATATATGTGCACCCATGTTTATAGCAGCACGATTTGTTGTAGCCAAATCTTGGAAACAACCCAAACGCCCATCAATTGAGGATTGGATATAGAAGATATGGTACTTTTATACAATGGAGTACTATTCAGCTATAAAAAATGATCACATTGAGGCTTTTATAGGTAAATGGATGCGACTTGAGACCATACTCATAAGTGAAATAAACCAAACCCACATGTGTAAACACTGCATTGTCTCCCTAGAGTAAGAAACTGAAAGACTCAATAAGATAGAAAATTCCCAATAAATATGGAAAAAAGCTTCTGAATTCCAATGGTGCTTTTATTCTTTGATTTGATTGGTTTAAATCCCTTTCCTACAATTTGATTGCAATATGTGAGAAGATAGGAGCAGCTCTTTTGAAAAATGGGACACTACGGTAGCCATCGCTGGTTTCTTGTTGGCCAAATTGATGGCCTGTAGTGCTTTTTTGTTGTATCTGGCTTTGTATTGCTTTGTTTTGTTTGAGTTTATTGTCTGTAACTGTATGAACAACCATTTTGAGGAAAGCAAGAGACACTGGGGTAACCATAGTTAATCTCCTGCTGTTATGTTTTGAAGACCTGTGTAGCTTTCTGTGTTCTGTTTTGAAATGCTGTATTGTGTTTGACTCTATTCTGTTTTCTTTTGCTTTATTTTGTTTTGTTCTATTCTCTTTAAAATAAAAAAAAATCAATGGTCAAAATTTGAAATTTATCTCCAAATCTGCTAGGATCTTGTGAAAATTCGTTTAGCTGTTCTTTGCATTGTTGGGTATCTGCCATTTCAAAAGGAATCTGGACCCCAATAGTTCCCTTTGCTCATGAGACCTCTGTTAGGAGCAGTATGAGAGGTAAGTTAGAACAGTACCTTCACAATAATTACATCCTGCAGGGTTTAAACTTACCTGAGTCATGCCAAGAGGAGGCTGAGAAATATTGTGTCTCTCTGGGAGCACTAGCCTCTGGTGGAGTTCCTGAGTCACTTGAAGAAAATAGGATAGATTTACTAGATTTACTAGAGAATTTTAAGGAAGTCAAGGACACTATTCACTGTGGTTGTTTTCATTAAACAGGTGGTAGAGAACCGTATCTCCCAAAGCATCAGGAGGACATATGAGGACAGAATCATCAACAACATCAATTTTATCTTCCTTGGAGGCCTTTTTAAATACCATAGTTTGGGAGCCTTCCCAGAGATAAACAGCCATAAAAACATCACATAAATGATTTCACACCACTTTCCTGGCCTTTTGCAAAAAAGATCTAACTAAGAAATAGTACAGTAAGTCCCCAACTTATGAATAAGTTCCATCCAGGGAGAACGTTCATAGGTCTGATTCATTCATAAGTCCAACAAAGGTCTTACACACCTTTGACACAAATGTACAATGTAAAGCATAAAACAACCAAACACACACAAATAATGTAAATAAACCATTTTAATTTTTACAGTTACCTTAAAATGATTGTATGGGTTTAGGATTAGAGTGAGCTACTTCTGTGGTTTGTTCATATCTATTAATGTTCATAATGTGTCCATTTATATCTGTGAAAGTTCTCAACCTGAAGGCAAACTTAAGTCCATAAGTTAGGGACTTACCATATCATAATTTAGACAACCATTGTGTACCCATCTTTCACCATTTCTTAGTTTATAATGGACCCAAACAGTATCACAGGAGAAGATAAGGTGTTTTTTCTGTTGTTGTTGTTTTTATTTTTCTGATTGTTGCAATAAAATTGTTCCCAATTTTTTTTATTTTAAAAAGAATAAAAACAAAACAAATCAGAGTAAAACACAACAAAGCAGATCAGAACAGAACAATGCAAGCAATACAGGTCTTCAAAACATAACAACAGGAAATTAACACTAGCTACCCTAGTGTCTCTTGTTTTCTTTGAAATGGTTGTTCATACATTCATATACAATAAACGCAAGCAAAACAAAATAATATGAAACCAACTAAAACATAAGAGTGAAAGCATTACAGGCCTTCAAATCAGACAGTTGGAAATCAACAATGGCTACCTTAATGTCCTTTGTTTTCTTCAAAAATGCTAATCATATCTTCTCACATATTGCAATCAAGTAGTAGAAAACATACCAATCAAGTCAAAGAATAAAAGCATTATTGGACTTCAGAACCTGAAGATAAGAAATCAGCTATGGCTACCATAATGTCTCATTTTCTTCAATGTAGCTGTTCATATTTTGATACTTAATAAAATCTGCTCCTGTAAACTCTTTAGGAGTAGTTCTAAGCATGTATAAGTGTATACTTGTACATTTATCCTTTCTGTGCTAGAGGCAATAGCAAAATAAGGCACAAAAAAACAATAAACAATAAAGACAAAAAAAACAGTAATAAAGAGCCCAAAACAATAACAATATAGGCTTTCTAAGCTAGGTGATGGAAAGAAACCAAAGGTTGTTATTTTGTATAGTTGTCTTCAAGAGTTGCTCAGTTTACTAGGTATGGGCATACAGAAGTGGCCCGGGCCTATGAATGTTAACTGTTTTTTTCTAAGAACTAATAAAATTAGTAGTACAATCATCTTATCTGTCTCAAGTGTATATATATATATGTACAAATTTATATCTTTTTTTTTTCACTTCCTTCTTTTCTCCTTTCCCCTGAGTTGTTCTATCCTTTAGAAGTTTCTTACCCGTTCCCCATATTTATCAGGGATTTTTTATCTTATTGAATCTTTCAGTTTCTTACACTAGGGAGATGATGTGGTGCTTACACATGTGAGTTTGGTTTATTTCACTTATGAGTATGGCCTCAAGTCGTATCCATTTACCTATAAAAGCCTCAATGTGATCCTTCTTTATAGCTGAATAGTACTCCATTGTATAAAAGTGCCACATCTTTTTTATCCACTGCTCAGTTGATGGGCATTTGGGTTGTTTCCAAGATTTGGCTATTACAAATTGTGCTGCTATAAACATGGGTGCACATATATCACTGTGGTATGATGATTTCACTTCTGGGAATATGCCCAGAAGTGGAATAGCTGGGTCAAATGGAACTTCCAGTCCTAGCTTTTTGAGGAACCTCCAGACTGATTTCCACAGTGGCTGCACCAGTCTACACTCCCATCAACAGTGGAAAAGGGTTCCTTTTTCCCCACAGCCTCTGCAGGATTTGTCATTGGTGTTTTCTTGATCCTGGCCATTCTTTCTGGAGTTAGATGAAATCTCAGAGTTGTTTTAATTGGCATTTCTCTAATGACCAGTGATACTGAACATTTTTTCATGTATTTATTTACCATTCGTATTTGTTCAGCTGAGAAGTGTGTTTTCATCTCAGATGCCCATTTTTGGATTGGGTCTTTGAATTTCCAGGGCCTGATTATTTTTAATTCTTTATTCAATTTTGGGAGAATGGCCATTTTCACAATGTTTGTTCTTCCTATCCATGAACACAGAATTTCTTTCCATTTTGTGAGATCCTCTTCGATTTCTTTTTTCAGAGTACCGTAATTCTCATTGAATAGATCTTTTGCTTCCTTTGTTAGGTTGATTCCTAAGTATTTCATTTTTTTGAATGCTATTGTGAAGGGTGTGATTTCACTTATTTCTCTCTCAATGAGTTTGTTGTTTGCGTACAGGAATGCTATTGATTTTTGAGTATTGACTTTGTATCCAGCTACATTACTAAATTTGGTTATGACATCTACAAGTTTTTCTATGGAGTTTGTGGTTCTTCTATGTAGAGTATGTCATCTGCAAATAGTGATAATTTAACTTCTTCCTTTTCTATCCTTATTCCTTTTATTTCTGTCTCTTGTCTAATTGCTCTGGCTAATGTTTCCAGCACTATATTGAATAGGAGTGGTGAAAATGGACATCCTTGTCTTGTTTCCAATTTTAGAGTGAAAGCTTTCAGTTTTGGACCATTTAATGTGATACTGGCTGTTGGTTTGTCATAGCTGGCTTTTATCAGATTGAGATAAAGACCATCTATTCCAATTTTCTGTAGGGTTCTTATCATGAATGAGTGTTGGACTTTATCAAAAACTTTTTCTGCATCTATTAAAATGACCATGAGGTTCTTATCTTTCGCTGTATTGACATGGTGCATTACATTTATTGATTTGCATATGTTGAACCATCTGTGCATTCCTGGGATGAATCCCACTTGGTCGTGGTGTATAATCTTCCGGGTGACTTGCTTCATTCTGTTTGCCAGTATTTTATTGAGGATTTTTGCATCAATGTTCATTAGGGAGATTGGCCTGTAGTTCTCTTTTTCGGTTAGGTCTTTCTCTGGTTTTGGCACTAGGGTAATATTTGCTTCCAGGAATGAGTTAGGGAGACTTGCTTCCCTTTCAATTTCATTGAAGAGTTTGAAGAGTGTTGGCATTATGTCTTCCTTGAATTTCTTGTAGAATTCAGCTGTGAATTCAACAGGACCTGGACTTTTCTTGGTTGGTAAGGTTCTAATTACATTTTCAATTTCATTAACTGAAATTGGGTTATTCAGTAGTTTTACATCTCTTGATACATCTTTGGTAATTGATAAGTTTTTAGAAATCTGTCCATTTCTTCTGTGTTATCAAACCTGAGAGTAAAGAGTTTTGAAGTAGGTATTGATGATCTTCTGTATTTCCACAGGGTGATTTCACCCTTTTCATGCCTTATTGCACAGATTTGAGTTTTTTCTTTACTTTTTAAAGTAAGGTTGGCTAGGGGCTTATCAATTTTATTTATTCTTTCAAGAAATGACTCTTTGATGCATTGATTCGTTGTAGTGTTTTCTTAGTCTCAATTGCATTAATTTCTTCTCTGATCTTAATAATTTCCTCCCTTCTTTTGGTGTTGGGTTTGACTTGCTCTTCTTTTTCTAGATGTTTGAGATGTAGCATCAGATTTTTTATTTGTGTTCATTCCATTTTCCTGATGTGGGCATTCACTGCAATGTATTTCCCTCTGAGGACT
This sequence comes from Cuniculus paca, assembly GCA_004365215.1. Lineage (NCBI taxonomy): Eukaryota > Metazoa > Chordata > Mammalia > Rodentia > Cuniculidae > Cuniculus > Cuniculus paca. Next base: position 4,330 of record RJWT010037053.1, on the reverse strand, counting down.
GCTTTCATTGCATCCCACAGATTCTGGTAAGTTGTATTTGTATTTTCATTTGCTTGTAGATATTGTTTAATTTCTTCTTTAATTTCCTCTGTGACTCACTGATTGTTCAGGAGTGTATTATTTAATTTCCATGTGTTTGCAAAGTTTTTACAGTTTCTCTTGTCATTAATTTCCAGTTTGATAGCACTGTGATCAGATAGTATGCATGGGACAATTTTGATTCCTTTGCATTTACTTAAGCATGTTCTATTGTCTAGTATATGGTCTATTCTAGAGAATGTACCATGTGAAGCTGAGAATGTATACTCTGATATTGTTGGGTAGAAAACTGTAAACATCTACCAGGTCCATTTGTTCACAGGTTTGATTCATTTCTGTTATTTCTTTGCTGATTTTCTGTCTAGTTGATCTGTCTCTTTGTGTTAAAGTTGTGTTAATATCTCTCATTATAATCGTGTTATTGTTTATTTGATTTTTCATTTCTATTAATATTTTTTTCATATAGTTGGGTGCTCCTATATTTGGTGCATATATAGTTAAGATTGTTATTTCTTTCTTGGAGTTTTCCCCTAACCATTATGTAGTGACCTTCTTTATCTCTTTTGACTATTCTTGAAGTTCACATTGTCTGTGAACAGAATAGCTGCCCTTGCTTTTTTTTTGGGTTTCTGTTTCATGGAGTATTGTTTTCCATTCTTTGACTTGCAGTCTATGAATTTCCTATTGGGTTAGGTGGGTTTCTTGTAGACAGCATATGGTTGGATGTTGTTTCTTGATCCATTCTGTCAGTCTGTTTCTTTCGATTGGTGAATCCAGTCCATTTACATTAGTGGTTATAACTGATATATACTGGCTTATTTTTGTTGTGTTATCTTTCTGCAGTGGTTTCTTTACCTTTTCCCTCTACTTAATTGTTTGCCCTGCTTCATGTTCTGTTAATCTTCTTGATGGTGTAGCTATTTTCATGTTTATCTAGAGTATCTTTCAGTATTCTTTACAGGGTTGGTTTGGTGGTCATGAAATTCTGCAGCTGCTCTTTGTCATGGAAGGATCTTATTTCTCCATCAATTTTGAAGGATGGTTTTGCAGGGTACATCAGTCTGGGTTGGAAGTTGTTTTCCTTTAGAACTTGAAATACTTCACTCCATGCTCTTCTTGACTTCATTGTTTGTGTTGAGAAGTCTGCTGTGCTTGTGATGGGCTTTCCATTATAGGTGATTTGCTTCTTTTCTCTCACAGCTTTTAATAGTCTGTTCTTATGTTGAATTTCTGGGATGCTGATTATTATATATCTGGGTGTTGATTTATTTTGATTATGGCCAATTGAAGTTCTATATGCTTCACTTATCTGTATTTCAGTTTCCTTTCCCATGTTTGGGAAATGTTGAGCTATTACTTCTCTGAATAGTGTTTTTATACCATTTGCATTTTCTCCTTCTTTTTCATTTACACTATCAATCTTATATTGTTTTTCTTTTCATCATCTTGCTACTGCTTAATTACTATTTTCTGATTGCTTGTTATTTTTAAAAGATGTTTCCTTTCTTGCTCACTAGCTGCAATCATATCTTTGAGTCTGAAAGTCTATCTTCACATTCATTGAGGCAGCTTTGCCAGCTTTCGATGGCATTCTTGATTTCCTGGATATCTCTTTGAATCTGTTTCATGCATTCTAATTCTTTCTTGTATTGTTCATTCAAGGTTTACATCCTTTTGCTGTGCTCCTCTATTTTTCCAACTATATTTTCTTTAGATGTGCTTAGCATTTCTTTCATTACATTTTTCATCTCTTGTTTTACCTGGGAAATCATTTCTACTCTCAGTTCCTTTACAGCTTCATAGTTCTTTCTTTACTTCAGTTGCTATCATTTCAGAAGTTTCAGGTGTGTGGCTTATACTTTCTTCTATGTCTGTGTCTCTTTGGCTTGTTTGGGGTGGACTGGAGGTGTGAGATTGCATTTTGCTCTTTTGTTTTGTCATTTTCTTGTATTTACCTGTGGTAGGTGAATCCAATGTGCAAGATTAACAGGCTCCAAGGCTAGGTGAAATTCACAGTGCATGCCTTCAGCCCCAGCCAAGACTACCACTGTGGCTGCTCTGTTGCTGGGCAGTGACTGGGCAGAGCCCAGGCAGGACCCCAGGAATGCTTCAAATGTCCCAGGTTGATGGTGGAATTGGTGCAGGTCCCTACCAGGCTGTTCGTGAGGTCCCCACCAGGCTATTCGTGAGGTCCCTACTGAGCTGCACAGCTAGGTGAAATTCGCTGTGTGCACCTGCAGCTCATGCCAGGCCCAGAGCTGCAGCTGCTATGCTGCTCCAGGGTGGCTGGGCAGAGCCCAGGCAGGACCCCAGGGACATTAAAAATGTCCCAGGCTGATGGTGGAATTGGCACAGGTTCATACCAGGATGCTCGCAAGGTCCCAAGCTGTACGGCTAGGTGAAATTAGCTATGTGCACCTTCAGCTCATGCCAGGCCCAGAGCTGCAGCTGCTGTGCTGCTCTGAAATTTCTTCAATGGTTTGTTTGTTTGTTTGTTTAGTTGATTTACTTATTTGCAAAAGCAGAGTGTTAAAATTTTCTACTTTGATTGTGTGTTTATATGATCTTTTAATTTCAGCAGTATTTGTTTTATGAAGATAGGTGAATATATCCAGTATTCAATGCATGTATGTTTATAATGTTATCTCTTCTCATTGAATTGTTCCTTTACTAGTATGTAGTGACCTTGTCTCTTCTAATCAGATTTAGCTTGAAGTTTACCATGAATGATACTAGAATTTCTATCGCTGTTTGTTTTTGGGGTCCTGGTGCATGAAAAGTTGTTTTCCATCCTTTAATTTTTAGTCTGAGTTTCCTTTTGAATTAAATGAGTTTCTTAAATGCAACAGATTGTTGGATTCTGTTTCTTGATCCAGTCTGCCAGTCTGTGTCTTTTAATTGAAGAGTTGAGGCAGTTAACATTAAGAGATATTACTCAGATGTGTTAGTTATTTACTATCATTGCCTTCTTTATCTGTTGGTGTACCTTTGTTTTTCTTTTTCTAATATTCTTTGTTACCATTTATCCATTGACCTCTATGTTTTTACCTATGTCCAACTTGTTGTTTCTGTTGAGAATATTGTTAAGTATTTTCTCTAGAGCTTGTTTAGTACTCATATATTTTCTGAGCTGATCTTTTTCATGGAAATAACTTATTTCTCCTGTTTTGAAGGGTAACTTTGCTGGATAAGTTAATCTGGGTTGGAAATAATTTGCTCTTTGGGCTTGAAATACTTCACTCCAAGTTCTTCTGGTCTTCAGGGTTTGTGCAGAGAAGTCTGCTGTGATTCTAATTGGTTTTATGTGATTTTTTTTTGTTTTGCTTTGTTTTTCTCTGGTTGCTTTTAATATTCTGGTTTTTTGTGGGGTTTTTTTGCTGGATAACTGAGAATTTCATAAGGATATGTCTTAATGAGCTTCTTTTTTCATTACAATTGTTTGTGGTTCCATATACATCATTTACTCATGTTTTAAATTCTTTTTTTATATTTGGGAAATTTTCCTTGTATTTTAAATGTCTTTCTTCTATGGAATTTTGGAAATTTCCATAATTACTGTAAGTGTGTTAGCAAATCCATCTGTGCTATCTTCTAAGTTTTCTCTAAATCTGATTAGCCTTAGATTGGCCTTCTGTTGTCTTCTAGTAGCTTCTGGGTAGTTTTCTCTTATTCTTTTATTTTCCTTTGGCTTCTTTGAGGTCTTTATCATAACTCACTATTTCTTCCTCAATATCAGATACTCTGTCTTCACATTGGTTATTTTGCTATGTTTGAATTCTATAATGATTTTTTTATTTCAGGTACTTTCTGTCTGACATCTTTTTGAGGATTCCATATCCTCATTGAATCTGTCATTCAAATTTTGAACTGTTTGGGTTAGCTCATCCAGTTTTTGTTTTTTCTGGTTTTTTTTTTTTACCAATTTCCTCCGAAATTCACCGTGGACACATTGAGTGAAATCAATGTGAACTTTCAGTTGATTTTTCTCTTTGAAGTCATGTATTTTCTTCATCCCTTCTATTAACTTTTCATAGATTTCTGCTACCAGGTATTTGTTCTCTTCTCCCTTTGAGGCCCCTTGCTCTGCCTTGGTAGAGTTTTATCCTCTGTGGTTCAGCTCTTCCTGGACATGATTGCTGCAAGTGCCATCACTCAAGGTGGCACTTGCCTCACAACATGATGAGTTAAACAGCCTGCTGAGGATCTTGGGCATTTAGGGCAGTCCGTCCACCTGCAGCTCTCCAACTACCCTGGACTTTCCCTCAACTCCTGCTTAACATTCATTTGCCCA
>RJWT010037052.1:0-13129 GCA_004365215.1 Cuniculus paca | reverse complement strand
CATCTCAAAGTCCTGATTGTAATCCCATCTATAAAGTCCCTTCACCTGTGTTCTCAGGGCTCTGCTTTCTGAGTCATGCTTCCTTTTTATACACTCAAGGTTGGGGGGCCCAGGAGATGGGCATCTTTGGTGATGCCAGGGGAGGGCGCCTGCTCTCTTTGGGAGAGTAACTGCTTCAGGGCACGGCTCTATCACACAGCCTCCTGCAGTCCCTGGCCTGGAGAGTCTCCTTTGTTCTCCCAGCACACAGCAGCCCTTAAGTCACTGCAAATAACAGCGATGGAGGGTAATATCTTAAGTAAGATGCTGTGGATTTGTCTGGGTGTTTTCTTCTGCTGGCTGTCTTGGTTTTTGAGATGTTGTGATTGGCTTTCAGATGGTATGTGTAATCTTGAACAGTGCTGGCTTCAATTCTCGTCTCTTTGAAACAAGTATCTTGGTGTTTTTCCATTTTTTTTTCCCAGCCACAGAAGAGCAGATAGAAAGTTAGGCAGGGAATATGTCTTTAACCCATTAGAAATTTTGGAGGAGGAAGGGGTCTGTTGGGGTGAAATGAGAAGAGTGTTTCTCAGGGACCTTGGGTCATTGGAGCAAGGCATCTGATTCTGCTGGCCCTTTTCCTTAGAACGAATGTCCCAGGTGGAATGAGTATATGCTGACTGGTGAATGTTTGAGGCTAAGTGTTACACAATGGGAGGAGAGCTGTTTCCAAGAGTAAATATGAGGTTGGGATGTCCTTACACTAGAGTTGGCATAGGAAACCTGCCTCCTTCTCTTTTGTCTTTCTCCCTACCCTCTTCTAAGAATAGAGAAAGAAAGGTTCACAACTTGGGAAGCAAGTCTCCCCAGGCCCCCAACTTCTGCATACAGGGAATCAAAATTAAAATTTGAGCTCTCCAGCTCAAGCAAATCAACAAGAGGGAATCCTAGAGGATTTGATCGTGAAAGGCCAGTCCCCTGCCTGATATGTACAGGGTGGCTGGAAAGGAAGAGACCCCTTTCTCCCAGTTCTTCTTGAATATAGAAAGAGCCCAGAAAATGATGAAATCAGATGTCATTTTGTTTTGGAGATGTGATTCTGACTTTTGCAGTTGTTGAAGTTTCCGGAGGGACAGGATGCTTACTGGATCTCTTCTAATTAAGTTCCATAAATTGAGCTCAAATCTGACATATCCAGTCCCACATTCATTCTTCCACTGAGCTCATGTTTACTGGCATTTACAGTGTGGTAGATGCTGAGGATGCATCCATAAACAAAACATGAGCTTTTTCTCTCTGTGTGCTTACATCTGAGAGGTCAGAAGAACAAGTCTTCAGCCTGTTAGGAATAAAAGCCAGTAAAAACAAAAAAGTGATAAACAAGTGAGTATTAGATTATGAAAAACATACGAAGAAAATACAACAGGATGTGAGACAGAGCATGGCTGGCAGGTAAGGAGTGGCAGCTTAATAGAGTGGATCTGGAAGAACTTCAGAGTGTGACATTTAAGATGGTGTCTTACCTGAGGAGACACAGGGTGGGGCCCATTCTAAGCATTCTCAGCATCCTAGGAGAGGGAGCAGTAGGCACAGAAGTCTTCAGTGGGATCAAGCAGGGAACAAAGGCCATTTGGTGCTCAGGCTGACAGTGGTTAATAGGACCTCTTCTGGAGCATGAGTTGCTCTCTGTCAATTTGGTTGTATTCTTCGTTGGCAATGTGTGCAGCTTCTGAGGACACAACCTGAGAAAGGGTCCTGAATGGTGGACAGTGCCCTGGAAACCATCGGCCTCATGGTTCACGTTCTGCAAGATGCTTGAAGAGTCTCACATCTTCAGACCCCCAGCGTCAGTGACTGAGAGCTGGTTCTTGCTGCCCCGTCTGTGACCTGATGTCTAATGGAAAGAAAACAGCGGCAGCACCGTGTGCTCAGGGCTCTGGCAGTGCTAGACTAGGCATGCCTGCAGGTTGCCACCTGCCTCTGTCTGCCTTTTCTCCCACTTTGTGAAATTAAGCTTGCTTTCTAGCAGGAAGTCATCCCTGCCACCCCAGCACTGGAGATCAAACTTGCGCTTGTCAGGCAGGTGCTTATGCCATTGAGCTAAATCCCCAGCCCTTGTCTTTTTGAGACAGGGTTTCACTATGCCCTTCAGGCTGGCCTTGGGCTCACTTTGTAGCCCAGGCTGGTCTTGAACTCAAAACAATCCTCCCGTCTCAGCCTCCCGAGTGCTGGGATTACAGGTGTGTGCCACCAGGCCTGGCTAGGAAGTCATTTCTTCAGTGCCTTCTTCCTCAATAGGCTCGTTGGTGGTAAAACTGGTTGGATAGCCACTGGCAATCTCTCAAAAGTTAACTGTTAGCTGCAGTTCAGATGTGAAGGGTGTGCTATTTCCAAAGTCAGGACAGACATCAAAGGCTATTTGCTTATGAAACTTGTCACTGTGATTTCTTACACTGTGCTCAGGTCAGCTGTGGAGCATTCATGGCACCCTAATTAATGGTAGGGCCTCTGAGCCTCTTGAAGGATTCTTTGTGTTCTATGAAGCCCTCCCTATGTATACCAGGCATTGTCCTGAGTGTGTTAATCTGTTTTCTGTTGCTATAAAAATACCCAAGATAATAAACTTAGAAAAGGTTGCCTTTGGCTTACTGTTTTGGAGGTTCCAGCTCATGATTGATTGTCCCTGTTGCTTTTGGGCCCATGGGGAGGTAGAACATCATGGCAGGAGCATGTGGTGGAGAAAGCTGTTTACCTCATGGCAACTGGGAAGCAAAAGAAGAGGAAGAAAGGGTTGTGGCCACACTGCCCCCTTGTGGGGTGCATCCCCAATGACTAGAAGACCTCCCATTAGGCTCCACCTCAAGTTTCTACCACCTCCCAAATGCATGAAGCTGGGTCTAAGCCTTTAACACAGGGGCCTTAGAGGGAACATTTAAGATCCACACTGCAGCAGTACTTCCTGTCTGTTAGCCTATGTCAGTCCAATCCACTGCATCCAATGAAGTTGTCTCTAGGATTATTATTCCCATTTTAGAAATCAGGCAACTGAATCTCAAAGAGGTTAAGCCTCCTGTCAGAGCCACGAGGAGCTCATGTGCTCCCAACGCGCTGCATGACTTCATCACTGCTGGGCTTTGTCGAGGATGTCTGTTGTGCTCAGCCTGTTTTTGCTCTCATTCTTTCCTTTTGAATTCCTATTACGCTTCCAAGCCCACATCAAATGCTCTCTTCTTTGTAAAGTCTTCTGTTTTACTTAGGTGAAACAAAGAGATGAAGATTAATTTTTTTGAGCATCTGTTATGTTCCAGGAGTCTACATCTGGTCTCACTCTATCCTCACAATAGGATACTTTGATATAGTGTTTTTAGTATCCCCCTTTCACAAAGGAGAAAATTGAAGTTTAGCAAAAGTGTCACAATTGGGCTGGGGATCTAGCTCAGCGGCCTAAGTGCCTGCCTGGCAAGCGCAAGGTTGTGAGTTCAATCCCCGGTGCCACAAAAAAAAAAAAAAAAAAAAAAGTGTCACAATCTAGTGAGGGCAGAAGGCAGTATTCAGATCGAGGTCCTTGGCTCCAGAGGCTGTGTAGAATTTACTTTCTTTTTTCTCATAGCAGGTGGTTTATACCATCAGGGTGGTGCTTGCTTCTCTGCTTGGCAGCTGAGTACTTTATACTTTTCTGCAATTAGTTTGATTTTTTTTTCCCCTTTCTGGAGAGAGTGTACTCTTTAAGGGCCAAAACCATATTTGATTTATCTCTATTGCTATGCTGACTCCTTGACCTTTAGTATTAATCACAGTGCCATAAATGTTTATTAGAGTGAATTGCTAACTGTACCAGTTTTATGCTTGTAGTGGAGGAATGGGTTAGTTTAATCACTGTGCTGGTTGATTTATTTTTTATTTATTTATTTTTTGTACTGGGAATCAAATTCACAACCTCGTGCTTGCCAGGCAGGCACTGTGCCACTGAGCTATATCCCCAGCCAATTTTTTTAAAAGTAGTACTTTTTAAACAGTAAGTTTTTTATTAGTACATACTTGTAGTGCATAATGATTACTCTCATCATGAGTAGTTGGTTCATGTGAGTGACATTTCTTATTTCTGCATCCCTTAGATGTGTGTGTATATATATATATACATATATATTCATTATTATTATTATTATCTTTTTTTTGAGACAGGATGTTGCTATGCAGTTCAGGCTGGCCTTGAACTCACTATGTGACCAGACTGACCTCGAACTCATAGCATTGCTCCTGCCTCAGCCACCTGAGTGCTGGAGTTACAGGTAGGTACCACCATGCCCAGCTTATACATTTTTTTATACACGTTTGTAGTACATAATGGTCATGTTCCTCATAGGAACTTGTGTGCTGGCTAATTTTTAAAAATCATTAATATGGGCTGTTTTCTGTCTCATGTTTTGTGTTGGTATAACAAAACACCTGAAGCTGGATAAGTTGCAGAAAAAGAGTTGTATTTAGTTCGTAGCTCTGGAGGTTCAAATGCATGACACTGACAGCTGTTTGGCTGGGTCTGCTGAACTTCGTGGAAGCTTAGCACATGGCAGAGATGCAGAAAGGGGATTGTGTAAGAAAGATTAAGCATGTGGAGTGGCCTTGTTATGTAACAACCTGCTTTTGTGGCAACTAACCTACTTTTCTGAACTGGATATTAGTTCTGTCCAAAGGTGGTACCCCCATGACCTAATGACCTCCCACGAGTCATCACCACCTCTCCACACTGTTACATGGAGGACTGAGCTTCCAGCCCATGATCCTTTAGAGGACTAATTATATCCAAAGCACAGCATATCTCTGTTGTCTTTGTTGATAAAGATGTGGCTCACGTCTGGGATACTGACAAACTTTAGCTGAAGGAATGGAGGATACTTGCTTACGTTGGTGAGTCCCTACAGCCAGGAATTTCTAATCATAATAAGAATTTGTATTTGTAGAGTATTTACTCAGGACACTAAGTGCTGTGTGTGATTATTTCGTAGAATTCTCCTAATCTCATGAGACAGATACTATTTTCCCATGTTTGGTTTTGTTTTCACTTGAGTAATAGAAACATGAGGAAGTTTATATAACTTATTGAATGTGAAGCCACATTTAAACACAAGCATACTGGCCTCATAGTCTGGGTTTTTAACATCTTCTGTAGTGTGAATGTGAAAGAAAATCTCTTTATAAATACTATAAAAGTCTTGGTTCATTTGGGTTTTAAGTCGACCACCTTTCACTGAGCCTTCTCTTTGTTGTCTGTTCTAAGTTGTTGTTTTCCTTGTTTCCTTTTCCCCCCTGGAAACTGCATCCTTTCACTATTTTCTTAATGGCTACTCTAAATATTACAATATATACTCTCAGTTTAACAATGTCTAATGGCAATTGCTTTTTGCTGTTTCCCAGACAATGTCAGAAAAATCAAAATACTTTTATTTCTTCTGCTATTTGTTATTGCTGTTGAATAGCTTTTTTCTGTGTTTTTCTCTGAAAATGTCTTATTTTACCATAATTCTTGATAGTTACTACTCTTTACCTCTTTAAAGATAATCATTCTGTTGTTGGTTTGGTTCCATTGTTTCTGTTAAATTGGTGATCAATCTAATTGTTTCTCATTTGAAGATAAACTGTTTTTTCTTTACATTTATGTTTTAGCAGATTTATTATAATATGCCTAATTATGAATTTTACTTCATTTATTTTTCTAGGAATTCCTAGGGCTTCTTTAGTATGTGAACCTTTTATGCCTTTCATCAGCTTTGAAAAATTTTCGTGTATTCCTATGTTGTTTCTGTCCCATTCTCCTTTCCTTCTTGCATTCTAATTACATATGTATGTTGTATCTTGTTACTGTTTCTTCTGTGTTCTTCATCCAGTTTTCTATGTCTTCTATCCTTTTGTTTATTTTTCTTTCATTGTAAACATTTTGCTTGATCTATGCTCCAGTTCACTAATCTTCTCTTCAACTATGTTTAGTATGCTGTTGAACTCATCTACTAGATTTTTAATTCCTAATATTATACAGTGGACCCTTGACTTGTGAACTCAATTTGATTTCAAGGGCTGGTTGTAAGTCGAGATTATTTTTTCCATAAGAAATAATGGAAATACCTATAACGTGTTCTAAACGTCCCAAAGTACCCCTTAACTAACCTTTTCATATTAAAGGGTTGTATAATGTGCACAATTTACCAGAAACACCAGCAAGTTTCCTACTAAATGCACCAAAAAGTTATAAAATGTGACTAGTTTACCAAAAACAACATTTTCTTACTGTACTCATTACCCAAATTGACATCTTTGACTTGCAGAAAGGGAGCATGAAATGGAAGGTGGTTATTGTTTGGAAGGAGAGTTCCCTTCCATAAGGACATCAGGAATCTGGCTCTCTGGTGTCCTGTCTCTCTTTGGGAGAGTCTGTAGCACATCAGCACCTGTTTCTGGCTCACAGGGTCTCACCTTTTCAGAACTAAAAGCTGGTCTGAGGTTGTCTTTTTCTGTCTTTTCTTTAACGCTGTTCGCTACTATGACATGATAGTTACTAAGGAAGTAAATCCAGTGATTGGCTTTTTCTGTCTGGGTGGGTCTTTTCTACAAATATTTGTAGCTCTGTCCATTTTTTCAGGATTTCCTTTGTTTCAGAGGTAGAACTTCGCTGCACTGATTGTTGATATCCCCCTCCTCTTCAGAAAGCTCAGCTGCATTCTCTGTTGCTCCGCCAGAAGTTGCTGAAGCTCCTCTGCAGACAGTTCCTCTGACTGTTCCTTCACCAGGTCCTCAACATCACCACTGTGTATCTGTGAGCCTATGGACCCTGTTATAGTGGCAGTGTCTTCAACCACAGGGTCCACTGAAGGCTGCTCCCTTCAAAGTCTCTCTTGTGCATAATTTTTGACCACACTTTCTTCCAGGCAGATCTGTGTCCTTAGAGAGAAGGATTTCTCAATTAACCCCACCCAGGAAAGGATGTTGTAATGTTTCTTCCAGAACTCTTTAAGGGTTAAATCTGTATCTGAGACCATCTGGAAGCACTTCAGGAACCGTTCCTTGGTATTTAGCATCTTAAAGTTAGCTGTAACGTGCTGGTCCATAGGCTATAGTAGAGGAATTGTATTGGGGGGAAGAACTCAACTGAGACATGGGAATTCTTCAGCCAGTTCTTCCAAATCTTGTGAGTGAGCAGGAGCATTGTGATCTTGATCCATTCAAGAGAAAGTACTCTTGTTACACAGGCTTTTGTGTTGGATCTGCACATGAGCTCTAGCCTGTTCTTCTTGACTTTATGTTTTCTGAACACTCTAGGGGTCTCAGAGTGATAAACCAAGAAGATTTTATCTTGAAGTCACCACTCACATTGGCACCTATCAGTAAGGTTACAGACTTGTGTCTTGGTATTTTCTTCTCTTCCTGGGTAATGTTTGTTCTTTTGTACATTTTCTTCCAGAAAAGGCTGATTTCATCCCAGTTGAAAACTTGATGAGAGCAAAAGCTATTTCTCTGTGTCATCATTTTGATGTCATATATTAATTTTCAGCAGCCCTTTTCACACTGGCTAGTTATGCTGTGAACCCCAGTTCTTGCTTTAAAATTGTGAAACCACCCCTTACTGGCACAAAATGTTTTGCCATTATCACTTGGTGAATTACCTTTTACAAGATCTGCATTTATAGTGCTAGCTTTTTCACAAATTACAGACTCAGGCTATAACCTGCCCTCTGCCTTTCATTTATCTACACTAATAATAGCCTTTTTAGACCTCATCTAACACTGTTGACCATGATTTACTGATATGAGTAACACCTTTAGCAACGCTAGCTTCCTTGTACAAATCTTTTCCCTGTAAGATTGTTGAGATGGTGGATTTTGACATGCTGTGCATATTAGTGAGATGGGTCACACAAATGCCACTCATATTTCTTTGCAATTTCCCTCTTTTTGATTGCAAGTGCCTTCTTTACCTTCAGTTTCCCGTTAGCTGCTGCTGCTTCTTCTTCTTTTTTTTTTTTTAAGCATTTTTGGACCATTTTGATAGCAGTAATAGTGATTATATAAAGTACTGACTGAAATCACGTCCACAAACACACACATCTGGACTCAGATTGACGCTTCTGTGTGCTTACATACGCTCTTCCGGCATCTTAAGTCTTTGTTTACAACTACGCAAGTGGCCAGCATTTGGGTCATAACTCAAGACTTGGGTCGTTAGTTAAACCTAAAATTCCGGTCACAACCCAAGCAGTTCATATGTGAGGCTGGTTGTAACTCGAGGGTTCACTGTATTTTAAAATTTATGCATTTCTATTTGGTTCTTTAAAAAAATCTGATATGTTCTTTTTTATAGTTTTATGTTCTCTGTCAAAATGCACAACCTTTTTTTTTTTCTCTAAAGAGCAAAGTTCTTTAAAAGTGTGTGTCTCTTTGATAACTCTGGTATCTGTAGCTCCTGTAGATTTTGTTTTATTTTCTGATGTTTCTGAATTTTTATTTTTACTGTATTGTCTGTTTACATTATTGGTTATTTTAGGTTATGCACTGGACATTGTAGTTGGAAAAAAAAAATCTTATCATGATGCCATTGCCTTCAGGGAAGGTATACACTTGCTTCTGCTGGACGGCTGAGATTCTAGAAATCTGTTACAACCTGAATCAGTTTTAGGAACTGTGTTAACTTTTTTTTTTAACTTTTTACTTAACTGGTATATCTTTGTGATACACAATAATTACATTCTGGGAAAATTGTCTATATAGTCATATTTTTATCATTTTGAAAACTTATTATCCCCCTCTGTCCTCTCCCGTCTCCCCACTCTCTCTGCTCCCCTTGCCTGTCTCCAAGAAGTCTATCTCCCTGTTTTCTACCAACTTTCCTTTTTTTAATGCTTTAATTTATTTATATTTTGGGTTTCTCATATAAGAGAAACCATATGATAATTAGCCTTCTGTGTCTGACTTATTTTACTTAACAATGTGGTCTCCAGGAACACTGATAATTCAAAGCTGGCCTCCCAGGTCATGCTCAGCAATAAAGATGTTCTTGAAGTCCCAGCACAAACTGCAGATGTTTTCCTCTCCCTGTCTTGGAAGTCTTGGACTCCAACTTTTGTTCCATTAACCTCCTGAGTCTGGCAGAAACACCTTGTCTAGTCTCTATTTTCCACTAGTAGAAAGGCTGCCCTAAATGCTAGGCCCACTTCCCTGGATTTCTCCCTTCTCCTGGATCTAGTCACTCTTAATTAGTTTCTTTTTTTTTTTTTTTTTTTTTGCGGCACAGGGGATTGAACTCATGACCTTGAGCTTGCTGGGCACGTGCTTAGACCGCTGAGCTAGATCCCCAGCCCCTTAATTAGTTTCTTAGAGAAATTAGTTCTTAGTATCTTCAAGAAGATTTTTTCTTAAACCTCCTTTTCTAGTTGTCTTCAATAAAAGGATTGGTTCAGTTGTGCAATTTGCTTTTACTAGAATGGAAATCCTGATTTTTTTTCAGATGACATGTCTCTTCTTAATTCTCTAAATCTGGAAAGCCCTTTGGCGAAAACAAGCATCTGACCTGGACTGAGAAGAGAGCTGTGGGTCTGGTAAGCTCCATGCTTACACATTTGGGTCTGAGTGGACGGAGGAGGTAGCTGTAGTGTCACTGTGAGTACAGTCTCAGGTGACCTGAGTTTGAAGCACATTCACCTAGGTTTGTGATTGCTGGCTGGTTAACCTTGCTCAGCTTTAATTTCAATGACTGCAAAAGAACCTCCTACAGGATTATTGCAAAGGTTTAATACGTTAACATATGGGGCAAGGCTAGATTGATTAAGCAAATACAAACGATACAACTTTGTTAAAGAAAATAATTTTTTCTTATTTGAACAAGCACAAATTGTTAAATGCTGGGTATTTTTTTTATATGACCCCATGTTTGAGGAAATAGTGACTCCTAAGGGAGTGTCTTACTTACAGCAACTACTTGACAAATGAATAAATGAGTGACCATCATGGACAGAATTACTTGTTGTGATAGTCCTCACCCCAAAATCAAAACAGTATTGCCCTGTCAGAGATGAAGAAATTGCTTGCTGGAGAAATCTCATAATTGGAAAGTGAATAGTTAATGTAGAGTCGTTGCTTGAATCCAATTGTTCCAAGGCAATTAACTTGTGGAAATTTTTCATTTATGAAATTTATATAATTTTTCTTATAACTAGAAGATCTGCTGTATGATGAGATTAGTTAGGGCTGGGAATATGTGTCATGGTAGGGTTCTTGCTTTACATGCACAAGGCCCAGTGGGGTGCTGTGTTCATGGACTGAGCTCAAGATGGTGTTAAGGCAGCTTCTTAGACAAACATGTTAAACGCATGTCAAAATTTTACTGTTAATCGGTGAGGTAAACAGCAGGTAAAGTACACCAATTCACAGTGACAGGAGTTTAGGCATGACTACCGTTTTACCTCCCATAGTTATAAAAATACTGGTTGGGGCTAAATTCTGATGTGAGATATTCATCAAAAATAACAAGCAGTATATCTGTGATGCAAATTATGAGCAAATTAATCCATGGTTATTAATTAGATGTACCAGAAACAAGTTTTGAAGTCAGTAAGTGCACTCTGATGACAGCTGAGGTCACACACAAGTCAGCCCAAGCTGAGAGTCCTGCTTTTTATTTTTTTTTTTCAAAGCAAAAGTTTCTGGCATGCAATTAGAGATGCTGCACGTAAGATTTGCTTAGTTCTTATTTTGAGGACAAAATTTTTGTTTCACAGCGTCTGGAACCCTTATTCTACGGGGAGGAGCAGCCCGTCGAAGGACAGGTATTCGAGGACTGAGAAAAGTAACACAGGGCGATAGCGTTCCATGCCTTGGGTACAGCCAGGCTCAGAACCCAGAGCAGCAGATCTGCAGGCCCCAGGGGACAGTGTGACCTGTGGTTTTCAAACTGTGCTTTGAGTAGCATGAGACGTCAAGGGGAAGCTGAGCAGCCTGCACGGAACAGGGACACCGAAGAATACAACTCAACACAAAGTGGGCAAAACTATTTTCTGAGGTTTTTTTCAGTTAGAGGAAAAACCTACTTCAGTTTTGTACCATATCAATTTTGTGTGTAATGGTTTAGTGTTGCTTTTAGTGTGATCTGCAGTGGTAAAGGGTGGGAGGAGCCATACCAGCCCTCTCCCCTCTCCCTGCTGTACTGGAGCAGTTTTACTTGTTTTCGTGATTAGGATTTTCAAATACAATTTCATTTGCACATGAATAATGCTGGCACAGCCTCAGTTACAGGTTACAGAAAATGTTTCATTCGGGAACTTGCTAGGTGGGGGCAGTGGCATAATCAGGTGATGGATTGGAATGATTATTGCAGAAGAGGGTAGGATGGAAAGTGGAGAGGACTCGTGGATCTCCATTTCACCATCTGTAAAAAGGACTGCTCTTGCTTTAACATTCCATCCATGATGGTGGATGAGTCCTGAAGTCTGTGTTCCTGTAAATGACAGGTTTCGCTTGTTAAAATCAGTCAGGAAGATTATGCATTCCTGGCATTTGGAGTCCCAGTGACTGTTTGATGTTCACAGATTTACTGGAAAGGGCTTTTGTGGGGTTCCTCTGGCTTAAGGCAAGCGAGCTATTGATGCAATCAGGAGACCACAGAGAATGATTTCTCCCTCCCCCTTTCCTCTTGAACATTTTCATCTCTTCTGACTCACGCTTCTGTTTCTTAGACCTTGGAGAAAATGACTGCGTCTCCACGGCTGAGTCAGCGCCAGGCTGCGCCTCTCCCCTCTGTGAGGTTCCTTTCATCTTGGAACTTGCCCAGGCGGGATCAGCTGGGCTGCCGAGCACCTAGGAGTCAGTTCCCAGTGCGCAGAGCTGGACTGCGTCTGAGAGACCCCAGGGATTGTGGAGCCCAGGAGCTCCCAAACCTGGCTGCACATCGGGTCTGCTGGCGATGGGGAAAATGCACTCTCCCATCCACTCTTCAGTCTTATTCACTGAGTCTGGACTGAGACCGAGAAATCAAGCTTTTCTATTTTTTTTTCCTTTTTCTTTTTTTTGTCTTTTTGAGACAGTTTCACCGTACAGTTTGGGGTTGGCCTTGAACTCATTTTGTAGCCCAGGTTGGCCTCAAACTCACAGGGATCCTCCTGCCTCAGCTTCCCAAGTGCTGAGATTACAGGTGTGTGCCACCACCTTGCCTGGCTCAGGCTCAGGTTTTTTGTTTTTTTTTTATTCTGTCCTAAGGTGATTCTCACTTAATGTGGTAGACAGCTGTGATGACGAACCTTTTAGAGCTTTAAACAATAACAAACAGCCCACTGTGGCTATGTGCCATAGGTATGCCACCTGGATAGCATCTAGTGACCGTTGATCTAGTCACATACTTTAATTTTATTTAAAAAGTATATATGTATTTTCTTTTAACACAGAGAATTAGAAGGAAACCCCAAATCCCATTTTTTCCTCAGTTGTGGGAAAAAGATTAGAATACATGCCATGTTTAGAAAACTCAAATGGTGTAAAAGCATAAAGAATGAAAAGCAAAAGCCTCTTACAACTCTGGTCCAACTCCCCGAAAGGTAACTGCTATTAACCCTTTCTTGGGATTATACTCCGAACATACTTTTCCTAGATAGGCCTTACCTATCAGTGTACTTAATTGTACAAAACCTGAACCCAAGAAACCATTCAGTACACACTGTCCTGCACCTCATTTGTTCTTTTTTCCATTTAAGATATTTTGGAGCTCACCAATATCAGATTATTTTTAATAATTGTTAAATAGTTCTACTGTCTTATCCCTCCCCACTTCCTCTCCCTCTTCCTTCTCCTCTTCCCCTTCCTTCTTCTCTCTTCTTCTTTTCTCTCCTCTCTTTTTTCTCTTTCTCATATTGAAGATTGAACCCAGGGCCTTTACAATGAGCTACATTCCCAGTCCTTTTTATTTTTTTTATTGTTTTTTAAATTTTTATTTATTTATTTATTTATTTATTTTGAGACAGGGTCTTGCTATGTATCTGGGCTGGCCTTGAACTCCTTGTGGCAATCCTCCTGCCTCAGCCTCCAGAGTGCTGGGATTACAGGTGTACAGCAACACACGCTTTTATTTTTTTATTTTGAGTTCAGGTCTCACTAAGTTACTAATTTGAAGGGCTTGAAC
>RJWT010037051.1:0-13128 GCA_004365215.1 Cuniculus paca | reverse complement strand
AAAAAAAAAAAAAAAAAAAAAAAGTATATTACCCAGCATTTTCATGTCTGAGTATATACCCAGAAGAACTGAAAGCAGGAATTCTAAGAGATGCAGATGCACCCATCTTTGTGGTAGCACCAATAGCTAAAAGGTGGAAGCAGTTCAGGTGTCCATTAACAGATGGATAGATGAACAAAAATGTGATATATTATGTAGCCTTAAAAAGAAGGAAATTCTAAGACATGCTACCACATGAATGAAACTTAAAGACATGCTGATCGGCACGGTGACACAGGCCTGTAAGCCCAGCACTTGGGAGGCTGAGCAGGAGCATCACAAGTTCAAGGACAGCCTGAACTACATAGTGAGACCCTGTCTTAGAAAAACAAAAACACACAAAACTAACCTAAACAAAATAAAACTCAAACAAAAAAGGGCATTATGCTCAATGAAATAAACCAGACACAAAGGACAAACACTATGTAGTTCTAGTCTTCTGAAGGACTAGAGTAGTAAAATTTTATGGAGGGAGAATAGAACAGTGGTTGCCAGGGGCTAGGGAGAGTGGCTATAGGGTTACAGTTAAATGGGTGCAAAGTAGGCTAAATTTTGGAAGATGAAAAGATAAATGGTGATGATGGCTGTTCAACAATGTGAATTTCACAGAATGGTAAACTTAAAAATGATTAGGATGGTAGCTTTTATGTGTATTTTACCAAAATTACAAATTGTAAAGGGAATAATAGGAAAAAAAAAAAAGAAGAAAGTACAAGAATAAATGTAAATAAAGCATTATACACATCACCCCTTCTTAGAAGCAGTCAGTTAAACCATGGTGATTGTCTTTACAAACATCTCTCTCAGCAGTGATACCCTTAACAGGACACATTGGTAGGATATTTCCAGGTTGGAGGAGATGGCCTTGGGTACAATGGGAATTCAAGCCAGACATGGTTGTCCTGGAGAAGAGGCTTGTAGCAGGGACAAATCAGGCCACTAGAGACAGGGAGTGAGCTACTGGCACCAGAAGCATTGAGTGGATGGTAGAGTTGGCAGTGGAGGGGGTCTCAGTGCCTACCATGGGAGAACGGGGAGCAGAGACACAGGAGGAAGGCTTTTCACCTGAGCAAAAGGTGGAGGGCTGGGCTGCTATGGCTGAGCTGGTCAAGGGGGGTTGGAAGAAAAGACATAAACAGCACATGCTGCAAGTTCATTGAGAGTTCTTGCTTTTGAGAAAAAGTGACATACTCCTGGGATTCCCAGAAATAATTGGGGGAACTTTGCAGCAGGGATGATCATGTTACAGTAATAAAGGATTAGAGATTATAAACTATTAATGTAGCCCCATTCGGGCCCTCAGACTTGTAAGGTCTAGGGAAACGTGTTACACAAAATACATAGGTAGGAATTTGACCTAGACTTTTTCTTCACATATAATATGTACTTCAAAACCTGAAGGCCAATGACAATTTTTTACCTTGTGTACCAGACTGACAAAGTAGTGGGTAGACTTTTGGTAGATTCATGGTGGCCCAAACAGGACCACTTAATGCGCCTGAGACAGGAGAATCGCTGTGAGGCTAGCCTGGGATACATAGTGAGTTCAAGGCCAATCTGAACTACATAGTGAGACTCTGTCCCCACAAAATCACCAAAAACAAAAAACAAAACACAAAACAAAACACAAAACAAAACGAAAAAAGAAGATATTCTACAGTTTATAATTACTTATTGTAAGATACTATTTGTTTTCTCTCAATCCCAAAATACTGGCTTCTCTTTGAAGATTCTGTGCTCTGTTTCTCCTGGAGACAAAATAGTATAATGTAGAAAAAATTAGTGCATTGATGCGCCAGGCCTGAAGTAAATTCCAGCTCTCTACTTTTGATCTACATAACCCTGGGCAAGATAGTGTAATCTCTGTGAACCTCAGCCCTTTACTTGTAACAAGAGAAAAACAGCGGCTGCTAGGTCAGTTCATATCTGATTCAGCTGGGCTTTATCATTGAGAAAGTATACTGTGTTCTGTAACAAAATAAAAAGGACTCTGGGTTCAGTCCTCAGCACCTAAAAACAAAATGTTCAAGAATGTCAAGGAAGGCATGAATATTGTCATTATTTTGGATTTTCACATTCTGAAAGTTATGTAATAATATAGATCACGATTTTTAAATATATTGGCACAAAGAAAAATTTGAACTCTGAAATTACTGTTAAATTTTTTAGTTGAGGTAATGGAATTGTGGTTTGGTTTTTAAATTAATGCATTTTTGGGATGTTGCTTTTTTTTTTTTTCTGTTATGGGAATTGAACTCATGAGCTTGTGCTTGCCAGGCAGGCACTTAATTCATTTTTAATTAACAAATAATTGTACATTTTTTATGTACAATGTGATGTTTTGATCTACGTGTACTTCTTAGAAATGTACAATCAAGTTAAGTAACATATTCATCACCTCACCACTTAGTTTTGTTTTGGTTTGGTTTTTTTGAAACAGGGTCTCCTATGTAGTTGAGGCTAGCCTTCAATTCACTGTGTAGTTTAGGCTGGCCTCAAACTCACAGCAATTCTCCTGCCTCAGCCAGGCATGTGCCATCACACACAGTTTCACCTTTTAGTTTTGTAGTGATGACATTAAAAATCTACTGTTTTAGCTGGGCATGGTGGCGCCTGCCTGTAATCCCAGCACTCAGGAGGCTGAAGCAGAAGGATCACTGTGAGTTCGAGGCCAGCCTGCACTGCAATGTGAATCCAAGGCCAGCCTGAACTGCATAGCAAGACCCTGTCTGAATAAGACAAAAAAAAAAAAAACTTTGACATACACATTATTACCAATGGTGGTCACATGCAAAGCAATCCATTCCTAAAAGTTACTCTTTTAGTCTAACTGAAACATGATCAATGTTTTCACTTTCTCAATCCTTTCTTCTTCCCCTTATACTTTGCTAACCACCTTTCTACTTTATATGAGATCATTTTTTTTTTTGCATTTCACATAGAAGTGAGACCATACAGTATTCGGTCTTTCTGTACCTGGCTTACTTCATTTAGTGTAGTATCCTCTAGTGCCATCCATGTTACCTTGCATGTGGCAGAATTTTCTTTTCAAAGGCAGAATAGTATTCCATTGTGTATATATACCACATTTCCTTTATCCATTCACCCACTGATAGACTTTTAGGTTGCTTCCATATCTTGGCTATGTAGTAAGTAATGGTGCAATGACCATGGCAGTGCAGATCTCTCTTCAAGGCATCAATTTTAGTTCTATTGTATATATACTCAGAAGTATTGATTGAGGGTCATGTGGTAATTCTATTTTTAACTTTTTGAAACACATCTGTACTCTTTTCCGAAGCATCTATACTAATTTACATTCCCATGAGCAGTGTACAAGGATTCTCTTTTTTTCTACATCCTCATCAACACTTGTAATTTGTCTTTTGGATAATAGCCACCCTAACAGGTATGACGTGATATTTCACTATGGGTTTAATTTGCATTACCTTGATGATTAGGTGTTTTTATTTTTGTTTGTTTTTTGAGAAGGGGGTCTTGCATTGTAGTTGAGGCTGGCCTTAAACTCACTATGTATCCCCAACTGGCCTCGAACTCATGGTAATCCTTCTGTCTCAGCCTCCCAAGTGCTATAATTAAGGTGTGCACCACTGTGGCCAGCTCACTGATGATTAGTGATGTTGAGCATTTTGTCTTATATTCATCGGCCATTCGTATCTCTTTTTTGAGAAATGTCCCTTCAGATCCTTTGCCCATTTTTAAATCGTGTTGTTTTCTTGGTGTTGTTTTAGTTTTTTATATATTTCGAATATTAGCTCCCTATCTGAAAGATAGTTTGCAAATATTTTTTCACAGTCCATGGGCTGTCTCTTTACTCTTGATTTCTGTTGCTGTGCAGAACCCTTTATTTTGATGCAGTCTATTTGTAGCTTCATTTTTAAAAAAAGAATCCTTATCTTTGGAAATGCATACTGAAATATTTACCAATAAATTAGAATGCCTACAATTTCCTTGAAAATAACTGACAGGGAGAGAAATGGATAATTGGAGATGAAACAGAATTGGTCAGGAGTTGATAATGATGGAGGCTGAGTTGATAGATACAGAGATCATTATATTATTTTGCTCTACTTATGTATGTGTTGAAGATTTTCATTAAAAACTTTTTAAAAAATAAGACAGATATGGTGGTACATGCCTGTAATCCCAGCTACTTTGAGGCAAGAAGGTATAAATTCAAGGCCAACCTGGGTCACTTAGTAAGGCCATCTCAAAATAAAAAATAAAGAGGGACAGGGTGTAGTTTAATGGTAGGTTGCTTGCCTCACCTGCACAAGCTTCTGGGCTCCATCCCCAGTACAAAAAAATTTTTTTTAAAATAAAGATTGATATCATGTTATTAAAAAACCGTGGGCAGTTTTGGTGTTTAGTAAAAATTAGGAACTTTTAGTGTGATCAGTTTGAACTTTCCTTAATATTATGGGGAACAATGAATATATGTTGAAAGTTATGCGTATACTAAAGTTAATTATTATTTAAAGGTTCATCTCCAAATCTGAAGAATCTTTGGCAGTATAAGAATTTTACCTAAAATTATTTTAAGGATTTCTGTAATTTTTTTCAAAATAAAAGATTTTCTTGCTGGGAAGATAGCTCAGCAGCACAAGTGCCTGCCTGGCAAGCACGAAGTTGTGAGTTCAATTCCTGATAGCCAAAAAAAATTTTTTCTTACAAAAATATGTGCAGTCAAGAAAAATAAAAAGTATGAAAGGCCTCATATTAAGGGCTTTATCATCCTGCCTTGAAGTATAATTTTCTAAAACCTTTCCTGCTTATCTGGGTATATGTATGCATATAGTTATTATTTGTTTATATATAATGACTAAGAATTATTTTCCTGCCAGGTGTAGTGGCACATGTCTGTAATTCCTGCACTCTAACAGTTCAAGACCAGTCTAGGTAACTTGGTAACTTTGTGAGACCCAGTCTCAAAATTAAAAAAAAAAAAAATGTAAAGACCTGAAGATGTAGCTGAGTGAGAAGACCCTGGGTTCAATACCCAGTACTACATACAAAAAAAGTATTATATTCTTAATATAAATATAGTTCTGCTTTATAACTTAATATATCTGAGGCATTTAGGGACTTCATAGGGAGCCCTTGCGTAGCTGTACTATATAATACAGTTCACTAGGACCTTTGTGTTGAATAGTAAAGCGTCTTCCAACTTTTTGCTATTACAAACAGGAAGCGATAATTGCTAAGAGCACAAATTAGCAAGGTGCAGTGACACAAGCCTGTAATCCCAGTTACTCAGGAGACTCGGGTTGGAGGATCATGAGTTTAAGGCCAGCTGGGGGTACACAGCAAGATGTTCTCTCAAAGATGTTGGGGAAGGAGGTGGTATTTTAGTTCTCTTTCAGTCATTTTAGTCTCAGCCCCATTGCTTTTGGGCCTATGACAGCATGTCATGGCAGAATTGTATTTCAAAACCATTTACCTGCCTGGGATGGTGGCACATGCTTGTAATCCCAACACTCAGGAAGCTGAGGCAGAAGGATAGCAATGAGTTCAAAGCAGGCCTGGGCTAATATGGAGACCCTGTTTCAAAACAAAAAAACAAAAACCAAAAACATTTACCTCATGGCCAGGATGCAAAAGAGAGAAAGAGAAAGAGGCCAGTGTCCCACAATCCCCTTCAAGGGCACACCCTCAATTAAATTACCTAACACTGCTCACTGGGTCCCACTTCTTAAAGATTTCTACTACTTCCCAATAGTTCCATGCTGAGACTAAACCTTTAAGACATGGGCCTTTGAGGAATATTCCAGATTCATGCTATAGTAGAGTGGCTCATTGTGCTTAAACTATTTGTGCAAACACTGTGGTTTATGCTGAACACCTGCTTTCCTTCCAGGAGTCTGGAATATGGAATGTGCTAGACACAGGTGGCTGTGTAATCAGCTCTCAGTAAAAACTCCGAGCGCTGAGTTTTTTTGCGAGCTTTCCTACATGTTGTTGAAGCTCATTTCTGGCAGGATTAACTCAAATGGCTCTACTAGGAGAAAATTCTTGGAAGATCGTGCCTGGTTTCCTTTGGACTTTGTCCCATGGATCTTTTCTGCTTTTTGCATCCTTTTTCTGTAATATATATGAGTTATGAGTATAACTATGTTGAGTACTGTGAGTCCTCCTAATGAATCATCAAACCTGGAGGTAGATTTGGAGACTTTAGATATGATTTCAAATCCTGGCTCTGCCACTTTACAGATGAGTAACCTTAGGTGACTTACTTACCTCTTGGTCATTTCCTAATCTCTAATGTGGATTAAAAAATAGTTTTGTCCTATGGGATTTTTTTTTCAGGATTAAAATTGGCATGCAATTATTTTTTAATAAAGGTTAAGAATTACCTCGAAAGCTAGATATTTACATGTATGTATCATTACTTCTTTTAAGTAAATTCCTAGAATTGCCGGATTTAAGCATATGTACTTTAGTGTGACCATAAAAGTAAAGTATGTTTATTGGTAAGGCATTAGAGATGCTTGTTATTAGAAAGTGTTTTGTAATTCTATTATTAGACATAGTTATTTGTAATAATTTATTATATATATATGTCCAAACTTATTTTTGAGTATATGAATATGGATAACATAATATAGAATTCGTGTGTGTGTTGCTGGGATTTGAACTCAGGATCATGCCTATGCTAAGCACATATGTTACTACTGAGCTACACCCCAGCCTCTAATATGAAATTTTTTAATGAAAGTAAATCACATACATATGATTTTATTGTGTATGTCTGAATATAAGGGATTCAGATATTCAAAGAAGACTCCTAAAAACCCTCTTTGTCTTCCTTAGACTATAGATCAGTGATGGCAAACCTTTTAGAGACTGACTGCCAAACTGCAACCCAAAACCCACTTATTTGTTGCAAAGTGCCAATACTGCAATTAAACCTAAATACTGGGGTTTTAGTTTAGAAAACAAAAACAAAAACCTCATACATTCACATCTTTTTTTCTCAAAAGAAAAACACAATAACATGCATGGCATAGTTCACCACCACTGCTAGAGGAAATATAGTCTGCCCCCAAAATGTATATACACCGGGAAAAGAAAAACTTGAATAAATATATTAATACCAAATTTATTGAGATATCATGAGATTCATACAAGTTACCTTTGGCCTCTACAAATTACAAGAGGTGCTCAAGTGACCATTAGCTTCCAGGCATTTTATTAATGCAGTGAACTTCCGCTTGGGTAACCTCAGGCACTGAGATTGCTGCACATGCATCTTCAGTTTCTTCTCTAAGGGCCGGCAGTGTAGTGCTTTTCTGCAATATACAACATCCCTTAGGGTCCCCCATAGGAGGGTAACACATACCCTGTTGAACAAACATCATACATTTTTTTCCTGGGTTTTTTTGTTTGCTTGTTCAGGTTTTTTTGTTATGTTTTGTTGTTTTGAGACAGGGTCTTGATATGTAGTTCAGACTGACCTTGAACTCACTATGTAGCCCAGGCTAATCTTGAACTCCCTGCAATCTTTCTGCCTCAGCGTCCTAAGTGCCGGGATTACAGGTGTGCGCCACCACGCCCCACAAAATCCACTATTTTTCTTTTCCTGAAGTGTGTATACATTGGGGGGGATCAATATAATTTAATGTCTAATTTATCAACTTAGTTATGCCTTTACATTTAGAATCATACAACACATAAAATATAGTGATTTAGAATCAATTGCTGCTCTGTTTTTCCTTCTTTCCTTTTGCAGTGCTGGGAATTAAAGCAAGGCTCTCACACATACTGTACTACTGAGCTATACATCCCTGCCTTGTTGGTTCTTTTTATAAACTTCACAGGTATCTTTGACATTAGCATCCCCATCATCATTTCAGCCATTTTTGAGTTTGTTCAACAGCAATTCTAGAGGATATAAGCTCTGTTTTTCCTGTTGCTAAAATATAAAGATAAGCAATTTTTTAATTCTATTGGAAATTTTATTCAATTTCTATAGCATTTGCCCGCTATATGTGACTGTCCTGTATAATCTGACTAGTCATTGTATTGCTTTTTTTTTGGCAGCACCAGGGATAGAACTCGTTTGCCAGGCAGGTGCTTACACCACTGAGCTAAATCCCTGGCCCTTGTCTTTTTGAGACAGGGTCTCGCTATGCTGTTCAGACTGGCCTTGAGCTCACTTTGTAGCCCAGGCTGGTCTCCAACTCTCAACGATCCTCCTGTCTCAGCCTCCCAAGTGCTGGGATTACAGGCGTGAGCCACCAGGCCCGGCCCTGTATTGCTTTTTAAAGGTACCTTTGGGTTGTGGATATAGCTTAGTGGTGGAGTGCTTGCCTAGCATGTGCAAGACCCTGGGGTCATCCCTGGTACTGCAAAAGAAAAGAAGATGAACAGACAGATAAACAGACAGAGAAAAGAAAGAAAGAAGAGAAAGAAAACTATCTTTGAGATATGTTTACAATGATATCTACTGTTTAAAATTATGACGTCATGACTCCTGGAATAATTATCTAAGTGCGTTAAATTTATCTCTTTTTAAGGTGGTGTTATGAGGTAATCTCTATCCTTAGATTTTTTCTAAAATTATCAATGAAGCCGGGTGTGGTGGTGCATGTCTGTAATCCTAGCACTTGGGAGATTGAGGCAGAAGGATCGCTGTGAGTTTGAGGCCAGCCTGGGCTACATAGTGAGTCTCCCCCTCTCCCCAAAAAATCAATGAAAGTCATTTCAAGACATGTCTTTGTCAAATAGTATTTAACATTAAGTAGGTCCTGTTTTTTTTTGTTTTTTGGTTTTTTTGGTATGTAAAAGTCATTTTGGACACCAGGAAATTTGAATGTGGACTATATACCATATAATATTTTGAAAATACTACACATATATTTTTAGATATGATAAGACATGGTAGGAGGTACCTTAGGAGAGTATACTAGAAATATTTAGGAGGGAAGTGTCATGCTGTCTGCAATATACTTTCAAATGATTCAACCAAAAGAAAATTGGAGGGGGGTAGAGATCAAAAGCAAATGTAGTAAAATGTTTACAACTGGCAAAGGTAGGTGATGAATGTTTTACATTGTTCATTGTATTGTTGTCTCCACCCTTTTCTATGAACTTGGAACTGTTCAAAATGAATTACTTTAAATCTACTTTGGGGAGTTTTCATTGTATTGTAACCACTGCCTACCCTTTTGAGATGAAGTCTTTCTCTGTTGCCTAGGCTGGCCTTGAATCCCTGGGCATTCCTCCTGCCTCAGACTCCCAAGTAGCCGAAACTACAGGCTTGTGCCACCATGCCCTACTTGTAGCCTTATTTTTGTTTTGTTTTGGTTTTGAGACAAAGTTTCACTATGCAGTTAAGTCTGTCCTGGAACTCACAGCAATCCTCCTGCCTCAGCCTTCCAAGTGCTGGGATTACAGGTGTGCACCATCACACCCAGCTTGTAGCCACATTTTTAAAATGTAATTTTATGGCATTTAAAAAATTCTTGGGGCTGGGGCTGTGGCTCAGTGGCATGGCGCCTGCTTGGCAAGCACGAGGTCCTTAGTTCGATTCCCAGTTCCCCCCCCAAAAATTTTTTTTCATAACAAAGCATAGTTAAAATAGTGTAGCTACACAGAGAGATGCAAGTACTTTACAAGGTACAGAAATACCATTAAGGAGAGACTGTTTAATTCTGCCTGGAATGGGCAAGCTGACTGGAGAGGGCAATGCCTACGCAAGAATACAAAAGATAATGTATTACTGTGCTTGGGCAGCCATACCCAAATACTGCATTTTTTTTTTGGCTTTTTGAATACAGGGTCTCATTATGCAGTTCAGGCTGGCCTTGGGCTCACACTGTGGCCCAGGCTGGTCTTGAACTTGTAATGATCCTCCTGCCTCAACCAAATACTGCATTCTGAGTGGCTTAAACAGAAATTTATCTCTCATGATTTTTTTGTCTTTTTGAGACAGGGGCTTGCTATGTAGTTTAGGCTCACTTTAAACTCACTATGTAGCCCAGACTGACCTACAAACTTGCAGCAGTCCTCCTGCTTCAGCATCCCAAATGCTGCAATTACAGGCATGTGCCACCACACCTGGCTATTTATCATAATTCTTGAGGTGGTAACTTTGAGATCAGAATGGCAGCATGGTTTGGCTCTGATGAGGGCTTTCTGGCTTATTATAGAAGGGGCCACTTTCTCACTGTGTCCTCAAATGACATAGGAAGGGAGGTGAGAAGAAAGGGAAAGGATAGGAGAGGGAGAGGGTCTTTGAAGGCCATGAGTCCTGTTAGATTTGGGTCCTACACTTATGATCTCATGTAACCTTAATTAATTCCTAAAGACCCTACCTCCAAATACCATCAAATACCATCAAACAGATGAATTTGGGAACAGGAAATGCAATTCAGTTCATAGTAGATAACTGAGCACTTATCAGTTATAAAAGCACAGAGGCCTAAGCACTTATCAGTTATAAAAGCCTAAGCACTTATCAGAGCACTTACCAGTTATAAAAGCATGGAGGCCTAACACAATAGGGTGTATTCAGGGAACCACAACTGGTTTAAGGTTGTCGTAGTATAAAGTAGAAGAGTCTGGAACACTTGAAAGATGAGGCTATATAAATGTAGTGGTAGAGGTAAAGCCCAAGATTATGAAGCTTGGGACTTACCAACCTTAAGAACCTGGGACTTTAAAGGTAGCAGGGAGCTATAGGGAACTTATAATAGAATATTTAAAAGTAATATGTAATATGGCTGCATTTGGATTTTTAAAAGTTGGGAGCAGGACCAATTTGAGCAGAAGCAAGACTGAAAGCACAAAGAGAACTGGGATGCTGACGCAGTCACCCTTGTGAGATGAAGGCCACAAAGACGAGAGAGAGGCAATGCTGAACCATGTGAAGGACATGGCATACCAGGAATGCTTTGCTATTTTAGATGTAGGTGTTGAGTTGTCCAGTTGTCCAGTTTTATGAAGATGCATTAATGGCTTAGTAGTTTACAAAATAAAGTGACTCATCATCACTTTCCAAGTTCTATGGATAAGTATGTAACTTCTATAAACTGAAATTACATCACTTTTATAATCTTCAGAAACTCAAGTTTTACCTGTTACTCTGGAAATATTTGGGGAAGTCAACCAATTTTTATGCACTCATTCTTCACTTTTTTTTTTTTTGAGACAGAGTCTTGCTATGTAGTTTAGGCTAGCTTTGAACTCACTGTGTAGCCAAGGCTGACCTTAAATTTGTGGTGATCCTCCTGCCTCAGCCTCATGAGTGCTGGGATTACAAGTGTGTGCCACTACGCCTGGCTTGTTCTTCACATTTTTAAAAGGAGAGGGTTGGCAGAATCTTGTACACATTTCTGTTCTAATATTGCCTAATACAATTTATTTTGTTTAGTCCATTTTGTTTTGTGTATGCAGATATTTGCTAGGTTCGGTAAATTTCAGAAATAAAACTCTGATGCCTGTCTCTCAAGTAGTTTTGTTGGAGAAACCAAAACAGAAGTAATGTATAATTAAGGGCTGATTCATGTATGGTATCATTCATTCATTTATTCATTCATTCAGAATCCCTGCTCTCATTAAGCTTACACTATAGTGGAGGGACAATAATTAAAACGCAGGTAGCATACAGTAACCTCCCTTATCCACAATTTAGTTTTTTGGAGTTTCAGTTACCCATGCTTAACCATACTCTGAAAATATCAAGTAGAAAATTCCAGAAGTAAATAATTCATAAATTTTAATTTGTATGACATTTTGGGTAGTATGATAAAATTTCAAGCCCAGGATGTGAGGTATCTCTTTGTCCAGCATATCTGCACAGTGTATATATTCACCAATTAGTCACTTAGTAGCCATCTTGACTATCAGATTGACTGTCACAGTGTCACAAGGCTTGTTTTGAAATAATGCTTATTTTACTTATTAAAACATAAGACTAGTGATGCTGGCAAAAAAGATTTGCCAAAAAGATGTCAAAAAGTGCTTTCTTTAAATAAAAAGGTCAAAGTTCTCAATAAGAGAAAAAAAATACACTGATGTTAAAATCTACAGTAAGTTATTGTTGTTAATTTGTGCACAATTTATAAATTATATTTTATCATAGGTAAGTATATATAAGAAAACATAGCATATATA
This sequence comes from Cuniculus paca, assembly GCA_004365215.1. Classification (NCBI taxonomy): domain Eukaryota; kingdom Metazoa; phylum Chordata; class Mammalia; order Rodentia; family Cuniculidae; genus Cuniculus; species Cuniculus paca. The sequence goes on along the minus strand of RJWT010037051.1, from coordinate 951 downwards.
GGGCTTAGTACTGTCTGTGGTTCCATTGTAACCTCTGGGGGTCCTGGAACATAAGCCCTTGTGTATAAGGGGGACTGCTGTACAAATGACGTTGTGTCATGGAGGTCAGCAAAGCAGGGAAATTTATGTGTTGAGGTTCTGGTTTACTATATAATGTGGTGTGAAGAGACGAGCCCCTCTTAACAGAATGACAGTCGAGTAGAGAGCCCTAGAAAGCGACAGTGAGCCATCCTATCTGTGTGACTTAGGTGCCTGGGAAGGGTGTTCTAGGGAGAGGGCAGAGGGTCTCAGTGGAAGTGTTCTTGGCTTACTGAGGAATAATAGCAAGGAGACCGATGTGGCAGGACCAGTGTGAGATAGGGCATGTGAATTCAGGGAGTGTGGAGGGGAAGTTATTCAGGGACTTGGAGGCCCTGGACTTTTCCCCCACAAGAAATAGAAATACATTAGAAAAGTATAAATGGAAGCATGGCACAATTCGAGCTAGGGTTTTAAAAGTATCACTCTTGCTATTATGTGGAGGATAGAATATAAAGAGGATAGAATATTGTCGTGGGCTCTAGGCCTCCAGTTGAACTCATGGGAGGCATTGTCATGGGCTCTAGATCTTCAGCTGAACTCACATAGGATATTGCCATGGGATCCAGGGTGGGAGACAGGAGACTGGTTAGGAAAGTTATGGTAATCCTGGCAGGAGACGACAATAGCTTGGACTGAGGTAGCACAGTGGAAGAGGTAAAAAAAATACTGAGACCTGGTATTGTTTAGGATATATACAGTCTCTACTGACAGGGTTTGTGTATGAAATAGGTATGGTACATGAAAAGAATATAGGTTGAGGTGGATTGAAAACTGATGGTCAGCTTAAACACCATCTCAACTGAATCAGCATGGTGCGGGGTGTAGATGGTCCACCTGAGGACTGTTGCTGGCATAAAAAGGAGACCTAGA
>RJWT010037050.1:0-13114 GCA_004365215.1 Cuniculus paca | reverse complement strand
CCATTGTATAAAAGTACCACATCTTCTTTATCCATTCCTCAGTCGATGGGCATTTGGGTTGTTTCCAAGATTTGGCTATTACAAATTGTGCTGCTATAAACATGGGTGCACATACATCACTGTGGTAAGATGATTTCACTTCTTCTGGGAATATGCCCAGAAGTAGAATAGCTGGGTCAAATGGGACTTCCAGTCCTAGTTTTTTGAGAAACCTCCAGACTGACCTCCACAGTGGTTGCACCAGTCTGCACTCCCACCAACAGTGGAGAAGGGTTCCTTTTTCCCCACAGCCTCTCCAGCATTTATTGTTGGTGGTTTTCTTGATCCTGGCCTTTCTTTCAGGAGTGAGATGAAATCTCAGAGTTGTTTTAATTTGCATTTCTCTAATGACCAATGATACTGAACATTTTTACATGTATTTATTTGCCATTCGTATTTGTTCAGCTAAGAAGTGTGTTTTCATCTCAAATGCCCATTTCTGGATTGGGTCTATGAATTTTGAGGGCTTGATATTTTTTAATTCTTTATATGTTCTAGATAGAAGACCTTTGTCTGAAGGGCAGTTCACTAAAATTTTTTCCCAATTTGTGGGTTTTCTTTTCACTCTGTTGGAGATTTCTTTTGACATGCAAAAACTTTTTAACAAGACAAGATCCCAATTGTTGATTCTGGGAAGGGCTTCCTGTGCAATTTGACTTTTGTTCATGAATTCTGCACCTACCCCTATGTTTTCCAGATTTCTACCTACTTTGTTTTCCAGCAGACTTGGTGTTTCTGTTTTAATATTTAGATCTTTGATCCATTTTGACTTTAGTTTAGTGTATGGTGATAGGCTTGGGTCTAATTTTAGCTTTCAGCATATGGAAAGCCAGTTTTTCCAGCACCATTTATTAAAGAGGCTATCTTTCTTCCAGTGAACATGTTTGGCCCCTTTGTCAAAGATAAGGTGGCTGAGTGTGTTTGTACTTGGAGTTGTATCCTCTAATCTATTCCATTGATCCTCAGGTCTGTTTTGATTCCAGTACCATGCTGATTTGATTACAGTAGCTTTGTAGTATAATTTCAAGTCTGGGATTGTGATGCCTGCTGTCCTGCCCTTGCTGTCCAGAAGTGCCTTTGGTATTCTACGTCTTTTGCGGTTCCAGATGAATTTTAAGAATGATTTCTCTAGGTCTGTGAGGTATGCTACTGGTATTTGAATGGGAATTGCATTAAATAAATCTGTATAATAATTTTGGGAGAATGGCCATTTTCACAATGTTTGTTCTTCCTATCCACGAGCATGGAATGTCTTTCCATTTTCTGAGATCCTCTTCGATTTCTTTTTTCAGAGTACTGTAATTTTCATTGAATAGATCTTTTGCTTCCTTTGTTAGGTTGATTCCTAAGTATTTCATTTTTTTCGATGCTGTTGTAAAGGGTGTGGTTTCTCTTATTTCTCTCTCAGTGCGTTTGTTGTTTGTGTACAGGAATGCGACTGATTTCTGAGTATTGACTTTGTATCCAGCTGTATTACTGAATTTGGTTATGATATCCAGGAGTCTTTCTTTCTTTTCTTTTTTTCCAGGAGTCTTTCTATGGCGTTTTGTGGGTCTTCTATGTACAGTATCATGTCATCTGCAAATAGTGATAGCTTAACTTCTTCCTTTCCTATTCTTATTCCTTTTATTTCTGTCTCTTGTCTAATTGCTCTGGCAAATGTTTCCAGCACTACACTGAATAGGAGTGGTGAAAGTGGAATCCTTGTCTTGTTCCCAATTTTACAGTGAAAGCTTTCAGTTTTTGATCATTTAATGTGATCCTGGCTGTTGGTTTGTCATAGATGGCCTTCATCAGATTGAGGTAAAGACCATCTATTCCAATTTTCTGTAGGGTTCTTATCATGAAAGAGTGTTGGACTTTATCAAAAGCTTTTTCTGCATCTATTGAAATGACCATGTGGTTCTTGTCTTTGGTTCTATTGATATGGTGTATTACATTTATTGATTTGCTTATGTTGAACCATCCTTGCATTCCTGGGATGAATCTCACTTGGTCATGGTGTATAATCTTGATGACTTGCTGGATTCTGTTTGCCAGTATTTTATTGAGGATTTTTGCATCTGTGTTCATTAGTGAGATTGGCCTGTAGTTCTCTTTATTGGTTGGGTCTTTCTCTGGTTTTGGTATTAGGGTAATACTTGCTTCCAGGAATGATTTAGGGAGACTTCCTTCCCTTTGATTTCATTGAAGAGTTTGAGGGGTGTTGGCATTAAGTCTTCCTTGAATTTCTTGCAGAACTCAGCTGTGAGTCCATCATGACCTGGACTTTTCTTGGTTGGTAAGGTTCTAATTACATTTTCGATTTCATTAACTGAAATTGGATTATTCAGTAGTTTTACATCTTCTTGGTCCAGTTTTGGTAATTGATATGTTTCTAGAAATCTGTCCATTTCTTCGGTGTTATCGAACCTATGAGAGTAAAGATTTTCAAAATAGGTATTGATGATCTTCTGTATTTCCACAGGGTCTGTAGTGATTTCACCCTTTTCATTCCTTATTGCATGGATTTGAGTTTTCTCTTTCCTTTTTTAAATAAGGTTGGCTAGTGGCCTATCAATTTTATTTATTTTTTCAAAGAACCAGCTCTTTGATTCGTTGATTCTTTGTATTATTTTCTTAGTCTCAATTGCATTAATTTCTGCTCTGATCATTACAATTTCCTCCCTTCTTTTGGCTTTGGGTTGGGCTTGTTCTTCTTTTTCTAGATGTTTCAGGTATAGCATCAGATTGTTTATTTGCATTCGTTCCATTTTCCGGATGTAGGAATTCACCACAATAAAGTTCCCTCTGAGGACTGCTTTCATTGCATCCCACAGGTTCCGGTAAGTTGCATTTGTATTTTCATTTGCTTTCAGATATTGTTTAATTTCTTCTTTAATATCCTCTGTGACCCACTGATTGTTCAGGAGTGTGCTATTTAATTTCCATGTGTTTATGAAATTTTTGCAATTTCTTTTGTCGTTAATTTCCAGTTTGCTGGCACTGTGATCAGATAGTATGCATGGCATAATTTCAATTCCTTTGCATTTATTTAAGCATGTTCTATGGGCCAATATATGGTCTATTCTAGAGAATGTACCATGTGAAGCTGAGAAGAATGTATACTCTGATGTTGTTGGGTGGAATACTCTGTAGACATCTTATAGGTCCATTTGTTCACAGGTTTGATTCAGTTCTGTTATCTCTTTGCTGATTTTCTGTCTAGTTGATCTGTCTCTTTGAGTCAAGGGTGTGTTAAGGTCTCCTGTTATAATTGTGTTATTGCTTATTTGATTTTTCATTTCTATTAATCTTTGTTTTATATAGTTGGGTGCTCCGATATTTGGTGCATATATATTTAAGATTGTTATTTCTTCCTCTTGGAGTTTTCCCCTAACCAGTATGTAGTGACCTTCTTTATCTCTTTTGACAATTATTTGTTTGAAGTTCACATCATCTGGGAACAGAATAGCTACTCCTGCTTTTTTCTGGGTTCCTGTTGCATGGATTATTGTTTTCCATTGTTTGACTTTCAGTCTGTGAATTTCCTTTTGGGTTAGATGGGTTTCTTGTAGACAGCATATGGTAGGATGTTGTTTCTTGATCAATTCTGCCAGTCTGTTCCTTTTGATTGGTGAATTGAGACCATTTACATTAATGGTTATAACTGATATATACTGTCTTGTTTTAGTCATGTTATCTTTCTGCAGTGGTTTCTTTACCTTTTCCCTCTACTGAATTGTTTGCCCTGCTTGGTGTTCTTCTTCTGTTGATATTTTTGACATTGTAGCTATTTTCATGTCTATCTGGAGTATCTTTCAGTATTCTTTGCAGGGTTGGTTTGGTGGTCATGAAGTTCTTAGGCTGCTCTTTGTCATGGAAGTATCTTATTTCTCCATCAATTTTGAAGGATAGTTTTACAGGGTACATGAGTCTGGGTTGCAAGTTGTTTTCCTTTAGGACTTGAAATACTTCACTCCATGCTCTTCTTGACTTCATTGTTTGTGTTGAGAAGTCTGCTGTGATTCTGATGGGCTTTGTTTTATAGGTGATTTGCTTCTTTTCTCTCACAGCTTTTAATAGTCTGCTCTTATGTTGAATTTCTGGAATGCTGATAATTATATGTTTGGGTATTGATTTATTTTGGTTATGGCTAGTTGGAGTTCTATATGCTTCACTTATCTGTATGCCAGTTTCCTTTCCCATGTTTGGGAAATTTTGAGCTATGGTTTCTTTAAATAGTGATTTTATATCATTTGTGTTTTGTCCTTCTTTTTCCTTTACATCTATTGGTCTTATATTATTTTTCTTTGCGTCATCTTGCAATTGCTGTATTGCTATTTCCTGATTCATTGTTATTTTTAAAAGATGTTTCCTTTCTTCCTTACTGGCTGCAATCATGTCTTCGAGGTCTGAAATTCTATTTTCACATTCACTGAGGCAGCTTTGCCAGCTTTTGATGGCCTTCTTGATTTCCTGGATATCTCTTTGAATCTGTTTCATGCATTCTAACTCTTTCTTGTATTCTTCATTCAAGGTTTCCATCCTTTTGCAGTGTTCCTCTATTTTTCCAGCTATATCTTCTTTAGATTTGCTTAGCATTTCTTTCATTACATTTATCATCTCTTGTTTTACTTGGGAGATCATTTCTAACCTCAGTTCCTTTAAAGTTTCATAGTTGTTTCTTTATTTCAGTTGCTATCATTTCAGAAGTTTCAGGTGTGTGGCTCATATTTTCTTCTGTGTCCATGTCTTTTTGGCTTGTTTTGGAAGGACTGGAGGTGCAAGATTGCATTTTGCTCTTTCATTTTGTCATTTTCCTGTATTCCACTGTGGGAGGTGAATCCAACGTGCACAGTTGAGGTGCCAAGGCTAGGTGATACTCATAATGCCCACCTTCAGCTCCAGCCAAGACTACCACTGTGGCTGTTCTGATGCTGGGTGGTGTCTGGGCAGAGCCCAGGCAGGATGCCAGGGAAGCTCTGAACTTCCTGGGTCAATGGGGGAGGGGCACTGACTCTTACCTGTCTGTTGGCAAGGTCCCAAGCTGCACAGCCAGGTGGAATTCGCTGTATGCACCCCCAACCTGACTGAGGCCCAGAGAAGTGGCTGCCAGGCCCCTCTGGGTGAATGTGTGGGGCCTAAGCAGGACCCCAGAGATGCCTGAATGGCCTGGGCCAATGGGGGACAGACACAAACCCCCACTGGGCTCCTGGCAAAGTCCCAAGCTGAATGGCTAGGTGGAATTCGCTGGCCATGCCCCCAACCCAAGCCGGGCTCAGAGCAGCTGGCGCTGTGCTGCTCTAGGTGAACGGGGCGCAGTCAGGCAGGGACGCCCTGGATGTCAGTGGCTGATGGGGGATGGACACAAATTTCTACCGGTCTCTTGGCAAAATCCTAAGCCGCAAGGCCAGGCAGAACTCGCTGGTCACACACTCAACTCAAGCCGGGCTTAGAGCAGCTGCTGCTGGGCCGCCCCGGGCGAACGGGCGGGGTGCAGGGATGACCCCAGGGACACCCCTAACAGCTGTGGCCACCGGGGGTTTGGCGCAGATTTCTATGGGTTTGGCGCCTGTTCCCAAGATGAACAGCTAGGCGGAGTTCGCTGCACTCGTCCCGGACCCAAGCCGGTCCGGAGCAGCCACCAATATGCCATTCCAGGTCAATGGGCGGAGTGCAGGCAGGCAGGGCCCCAGGGATGCCCCGAATGTCTGCGGCTGATGGGGGCTGGGCACAGATTTGCACATTACAAAATTTTACACCAGGCCTGGTGGCCTATACCTGCAATCCCAATGCTCAGGAGGCTGAGGCAGGAGGATTGCTGCAAGTTTGAGGCTGGCCTGGGCTACAAAATGAGTTCAAGACCAGGCTAAACTGAACAGTGAAACTCTGTCTCAAAAAAAAAAATTGCAAAATTTTAAGAGATATAATTGAATTGATGTAGAATGCTAGAATGACTACTTGTAATTTTAAAATATTAAATTTTTAAGTCTATTCGAGAAGGAAAAGGAAGCAAATGTCTTTCATAGCCCCATGGAATTATGCTGTTCTATGGAGTAATAACCTTAACTATTTGACAACCAAAAAAACAAAAAACAAAAAATACCGGCAATGAAGAGATGGGAACTTCTTTAAATTAAAAGTTCTCCCTTTAGAGTTCTATGGTGTAAACTAGTATATTAGTAGCCATGAGAAATCTAAAAATATATAACATTGTTTACTCCAATGTGTACAGTTCTTTATACCCAACTCTAAGATGCTGACGCACTATGTTTTCTTTGTAGAAATGAGTAGTGTCTAGTGTTGCTTTTTGTTTCTTTATATAAAGTCATACTATCCCTTAGCATGCTCTGCAGTTATTTATTCTCTACTAATGTTATTGATGGTGGTTCCACAATACCTGAAAGTAGTTACCATATGTCCCTTATCTTTTAGTATTTTAATAAGTTTATATCTCTCCATAGAGCATGACCTCGTTCAGCGAAGGAGTCACTATTGATTCACCATTTTTACACCACTGGACTCCCACAAAGCATGCAGTAGTGTATTGTGCAGCCAGTGAATGTTTACAGCAGCGCTGTGGTACCCTAACTCACCTCTACTTTACCTACACAAAGAATATTTTCAAGATTTTTCACTCTTTTCAGACTAGAAACATGCAGTCTTCTATACAAACAGAAGATGAACAGTATTCGAGCAGTACATTAGAAAATGAGTGTGAAGACAGGAGGACAGTGCATATGAGGGTGTGGGGTGTCAGTGTGTGTGTGTGTGTGTGTGTGTGTGTGTATGTGCATGAGAGAGAGGAGAGAGAGACAGAGACAGAGACAGAGAGAGACACAAAGTGAAAGAGATAAGAGAGAGACAAGAGTTGTTGGTGTTGCACCTCATGATATTTCTCAATACATCTTGGTTAATATCACCATCATAAATGTTCATCAATGTTACTTCTGTTGTTTAATGCTGATATGCATATTGCATATACAGTATATAGTAAAAAAAGCTCTCTCTCTCTTTCTCATCATCTATCTATCTCTCAGAGAGAATTCTTTCCTACCAAAATATGCTAATTGAAACGAATTTTAGGTTTAGTTTCTCAAAAGCAAACAAAACTAAAAATAAAACAATTCAGGTTTAGTCGAGTCATTTGTAATTTACACTCCATGAAAGCATGACTCCACCTTGAGTCTTCTGCGAAAAAGGAAACTTCACACAAAACGCTTAGACGTCCAAACAGAGAGTCGTTTTATTGACTTACAATTTTTTCATTATTAAATGAAGTCTCTCAAAAATAATACAAAATGTTAACAGTGGAAACACAAGTAACACATTCACTGGTAAGAAGAGTAAAACTAAGTCTCACTGAGACAATGGCAAAGCCACACGCAAGTATGTTGTACAGGGGTTACGAAGTATAACACCTGAAGCAGATGCTAAGAGAATGATTATTTTTAGAAAACAGACACATTTGTATTTGTCAGAACCATGCTTTTACATTTGCAGCTTTCATATTACTTTAGTTGCAGTTTCATATTTATTTCTATAAACACATATTTCAAGTAGTGGGTGGAAATTAAGGCAGACAGATGGCTGAGTGAACTAAGCAACAGAATGGAAACTGAGACAAGAGTTTCCTGCTCTGCTTCTCTTCCACATACCCTAAGAGCGAGGAGCATAATCTCAGTTTGTTGGCTTTTGTTAGGTAACTGTTCAGACTCAGTAATTCTCCATGAAATGATTGTGGTGTTTTTTTTTTATATGACTGTAGAAAATGTGTGTACGATATATATTTTGATGAGTGGAGTTAGTATGAATCATAGATCTAAATGTAGGTGGACCAGCATCATTATCATTTAAACAACTTTATGTGTTTCTCATCTTTCATTCAATTCAGAAAAAATATGTAAACCTGCACAGGTGCAGAAACAGTTGGTAGCACCATGCTGAGAAATTACCAGGCCAAAGAGGAAGGGCCAAAAAATATAAACTTGGATTTATCGAAAGCGGTTTTCACTGAAGAATAATGAGAACTGACAAGAAAAGAGGCAGTTCACACACCAGATTCCACAGGAAGCTGTAAAGACTGTCATCACCCTTGACACTGTAGGATGTCTGTAGTGTGGAAGGCAAGGGCGCTAATCCTCCTTCGGAACACGGTTATAGGAGAGAGATTTCTAGGCTTCTTTTCTTGACGCAGTTGGGGCAGTGCGTGATTTGGAGAATTGGTTGGAGGGCTCTGGATATCACATATTAGACTGAGCTGAGACAAACTCAACAAAATATCAACTCAGTGGGATTAACACAAGCTAGATACTGTCCTAAATGATAGGACACAGTGCTGAATGTTTTTTCTTAGTTAAAGATTTCCTGTTTTAGCTGGATGTAAGGACTCCAAGAAGAAAGATGTTTTCCAAATTCTCACCTAGCTGGACATGCCAGGTGACTACTTCAGGTCAATAAGATATATATATATATATATATATATATATATATATATATATATTTTTTTTTTTTTTTTTTTTTTTTTTTGGTACCAGGGATTGAACTTGTGACCTCATGCTTATCAGACAAGTGCTTGAAGCATTGGGCTAAATCCCTGGCCCTAGGTCAATAACACATTAGCAAAAGTGTTGTGCACTACTTCCAGTTGTCTTGCTTAAAAGCAGGGTGATAGTTTTTCTTTCTCTCTCTTTCTGCCAACTGAAATATGCTCATGCTAGCCGGATGTCAGGCAGCTGCCTTAAGCCATTAGCTATGCTCTGTGCACTGAAGATGGTAGAATAGCAAGATAACAAGTCCTGGTTCCTAAAAATTTTGTGAAGCCACCTAACCAGCCATAGATCTATAGTATGAAACAATTCTAATAGCATGAAACAGTGCATTACCACTTAAAAATATTTTAGGACTCAAATGCTTCTGAAGGCCACTTTACTTACTGCTGTGATCAGACAGAAATACACCCTACACTCATAGAGATTGCATTCTACTGAGGAGGCAAAAAAGAAATGTAAAAATTCAGCTTGCCTATTTCTAAAGCCCAGACTCATGCAATCCAGACATCTGTATTGGATCTTGTGCAGATGGTGTATTGATAGTCTTTCCTATGTCCTGATGTAAGACCTAGTGCATTCAAATCTTTCAGAATAGGACTTCTGAAAAGCTAGTCTCACACACTCAACTCCCTGCTACCTTCCTAGAATCTCTGAGTTAGTAAGATTTCTCATGGCTTGTCCTGTGAAATAATTCCTTTTCAGTGTGGTTGTGTGTGGCATATAAGGTATGGTGGCATTTGGAGCTGTGGAAAGTAGTTTTTGATCAAACTGTGTTGGGTATTCTATTAAGTTTAAAGAATTAGCAAAAGTTGTGTGTTGGGTAAGAAATAGAGTCATAAATTTTTTACCAAGTACAGGTACTGAGAGATGAGTATGGAGGTAAGTTACAGAAAGCAAATAGTGAGGTAGTGTGTGTCCTCAATGTCACTTCCGTCAAATGAGTTTCTGTCCTCTTCAATCAACTTACAAAAGAAAACAATGAGATGAAACATAATGAAAGGAAAATAATACTTGACTTTGACAATTGCCTAGGAAGGCAGTACTTAGTAATCTTGGACAGGTTGTGTGGTCTAAACATAAAAACAGTTAAGCAAAAAACCCATCATCTTCTGATTTGGGAAGAGTAATGAAAGAATGCAATTTGAATACTAGAAATAAGTATCAACTCCTTATAATGAATGTCATCATTGTGTATTGCAACTTGTGTTAATCAAACCAAACCAAACCAAACAAAAATCACAAAAAACACTAAAGCCTGAAGTAGGAAAAAGCAAGCAGCAAATATATCTGTTTATGAGTTTAGATAGAAAGCTATATAAGAGAAACAAGTTTTACTAGACATGGTAGGATGCATTGATTTGCTCAATAGCCAGCAATCAACTTGTTTTCTGAGATAAGTTTCTGAGTCAAAAAATCAAAAGAATCCATTTTTTTGTTCAGAAAAGAACTGCTCGCAAAACTTTTTGACTCTTGTTTTAACCGCCACAAACCTAGAAAAAGGAAAAATCATTAACTTCTTTTTAAAAAAAAATTAAAAATGATGATGGAAATAGGTACCCATGTATGAAAAATATAAGAACAGCAAACAAGGTTCTAGTATAAGAGTTTTGAACTCACCTCCTTCACCAACCTGACCTCATGCTTCATTGCTACCCTTCTCCACCCTGGTCTCCCCCTGAGTTCCTCAAACATGAAAATGATTTCCTCTACTTAGACCCTTGTACCCTGTTACGGTTTGTCTATAGATGCCCTCCCCCCGCAAGCCTCATGTAGTCATGGAAGAGGCTAAATCTAGTATTTGTGATTGACTCTTTGTCTAGCTCTGAGAATGGCGGTGTGAGTTCTGCATCCGCCCAGGGGTGGAGCTGACATACAATGTAAGGTTGGAAGAGACGCGTTTTTCCTTCTTTGGTGCGGTTTGCTCTTGCCGCTTGCAGCGGGCATGAACAGCTGCCCCCATTTGCTCTGCTGCTGCCTTGAAGTGTTGCCCCAGTGCCGTGCCACCCTGCCTTGGAGCCAGATGATTATGGACTGAAATCCACAGAAACTGTAAGCTAGATAAACCTCTCCTTCCTTCACTTTGGGCGTCAGGTATTTTGTCCCAGCAACGAGGAAAAAGTAACTAAAACATACCCCAACCTGGACTTTTCGTTTTCTCTCTGCTTTGAGTGGTTCATCTCCTGGTGGAAGCAGTAGCTCACCTTAGCATTATCTTGCTTCCTTCCCTGGATCTCCTTAGCTGTGACTTATTTTCTTCTGCTGCAACTGTCTGACTTCTCTCCTCTGCAGCACTACATTGGGTTAATTGTCCCCTGTAGATTTGATCATCTTATTTTCTCAGCACTGAGTCCTAGGGCAGCTTGTGGCCTCCTAGTGATATTGGTTGAATAAGCAAACAAAAACTTATTGCATTTTTTTCATGTTTAGCTTGCCTGAAAATATAGCTTTTAAACTATAAACCCATTTAGTATGTGCTGTTGAAACAAATATATTTAGCAACCAAATTAGAGTCTCTTGTATAATAAAATGTTAATTGTAGTTAAAACGTTCCAGAAGAATTTGTCATTGTGATGATATAAAGCACACCATTGTTCTTCAGTATCTGTGCACCACTGGTTCCAGGATCCTCAGATCCTAAAATCTACAGATGTTTAAGTCCCTTATACTGGTACATATTGCATGTAATCTACTCAGACTCCTGGACATGTGAATCATCTCTAGATTATTTAAAACAAATCAATGAAATACTTTTGAATAGTTTTTAGAGAATGATGATTTTAAAAGTCTGTTTACATTTACTATGGGTCTAGGGTTTTATCCCAAATATTTTAATCTGCAGGTGGTTGTATCCACAGATGTTGAACCTGCAAATAGAGTGGACTACTGGATATGGCTCAGTCAGTATCTTTACTAAGGAACTTTGTAATATGACAGACTTTAAAAAAGAAAAACAATGCCAATTTATAAAATTTATTTCTGAAAAGCAAGCATTCTCTGCAAAGAACGCCTACGGTGCAGCCTGTTTATCATTTGATGCTGGCACAGTTTACTTTCAAAACACTGAACTATGTGAATTTTCTTTCTTGTTTGACTTACAATAAACAGGTAGGTGAAAGAATGAAGAAATATTCTGAAAATGATTTTCTGTCAGAATGAACTTGGTGTTCACACTCTATAGATAAAATGTCTATTATCATGCAAATTATAGGAATACTAATAACAACAAATAAAGCCAAATTAAGGGAAAAGTGTGATTGGTTAGTAACAGAAATAAAAATGAATATATGCTATTCACAAGTTTTCTTCAGTATTTGTGTTTAGAAAAATGTCACATTGATAATTTTAAAACTATTAGGAGCTAGTATTTCATAAAATACATTGCACATAATGTGTGTACTTTAACCAATGGGTTTAGATAACACGTTAACTTTTAGTCTTTGTAGAAGGCTTTAAACATTATAAAAATAAGACAAATTTGCAACTCAGAAAGTGCTGAAATACACATTCAGTGTTTAATTCACAGTAAAATCTCCCATTCACCTCAAATAGAATGCAATAGTGGCAAAAGCATTCTTCAACAATGATATAGTCTGTACTGAGTAAGAATGTTATAAATAAAGATTATTAGCAGGCTACGCATTTGGCAAATCTAACATTATTTAAAAAATAATCAGAAAAATGACACATTGTACTTTTCCACATATTTGCCTATAGTACATACCCAAGGAAACCTTGATATTAGAAGCTACCTACTTTTCCAAGAGCAAAAAGGCTGAAACATTTAGCACACCAATGAAAACCTTTATGAAATGAAAACAACACCCTTATAATCTTTAATACTGTTCTACTAGAAGATTCATCTGGTTGAAAATTGTTGTAAAAACAAATCTCATATAATTAATTTATCCTATATAATCAAGTTAAAAAAGCATTCTAAGACTAATTTCCTAGGGAAGTCTTCTTATCATGGTAAATCATATAACTTTCCACAAAATTCTTTAAATGAGGATAAAGGAATTAGAGAATTAGCTGTTCCAAGAAACTATTACATAACCAGAAATGATTGAGCAACGCCCTTCAAGTTTCTTTATTTTAAAGATGCTGATGCATGTTAAGTGAATGATTTGGAAAGGGGCGTTTTTGTACCACAGCACTTTTGGAAAGCAGTGAGTCCTCTGGCGAGCCTGCGACGTGCCTTGTTTTGAAGACAATGAGGACATTCTAAGCTGTTTGGAACTTTGGTCTGAAATTCCCACCAGAGGCTCTTTTAGGTCACTGTGGCTTCTAACTTGAATCCTGCACAGCTCACATCGGCGTTTGCTGCTTCCATCAGCTTCCTCGGGCTTGCTGGGGCTTGTGGGATCTTCCCAGGGACATTTTCTGCACTGTGAGAAATCCACTCATTTCAGGTGATCTCCCTCGGGGGCAGAGTTTTGATCAGCTATTCAATTTCAGACCCTTTGAATTCTCAGCATAGTGACATATGCTAACTGTCTTGTCCCAATCTGAGCAGAAGTGAATCAGAACTAACAGCTGACCCA
>RJWT010037049.1:0-13133 GCA_004365215.1 Cuniculus paca | reverse complement strand
AAAACAAAACAAAACATTGGATTTCAAAAACAAGGCAGAAGGAAATCCCCCACAATTGCCACAATGCACACTGCCATTCTCTAAATAGATGCTCAGACCACCAGCCCCAGGCCTGCAAAGTCAATCAACAACATAAACATCAAGCTGTTCCTTTCACTTTAGTTGGTATCATCTTACCCTGAATCCTCCAAATGGGCTAGCTGCTTACCAGGGGTGGGGGGTGGTAAGGTAGAGGTGTTCTTTCGGTTTCCCAGCCCGTACACGGGCTGGTTCATGGGAAGGCGTGCTTTGTCTTGTTGCTGAGTCTCCTCTGGATCCCCATGGCAGAGCCCAGTTCACAGGAGGGTGTCAACTATTGAAATTTGAAACAAAAACACAGAAACAAAATGTTAGCTTTGTCCATAATATATCTAAGAAAATAGGGTATGTTACATTTTATTTGGATTACAACATTGGTGTCTTTTTGAATGAAAGAAAATTACTTTACCAGTCACCTATTAGAACATTCACAGTATGATATTGTATATTACTTTGACCATAAGATAAAATTCCCAAAGTAATTTTTCTGATATCTCTTTCATCACTCCCATTCCTGAATATGCATGATTTACAATTACTGTTCATAGTTAGGACTTCTTCTGTCTTTGCAGTATATGGGCACAAAAGGCTATGTTATATTTGCAGTGGGAATCATAATTTTTAGGACCCTTGTGCTTGTAAAATCTTTACCTTTATAATATTATTATAAAGTAGATTTTTTTTATTTTACAGAGGATTGTATATCAAAGTAACACAAGGCTGCACCAATGTATGGCCTGAGTTGTTAGTTTCCTGATGTTGTAGCTTATTCTTTTAAACCAGCAGTCAGGGAGTTCCTTGTAGTGTTACAGGCACTTGACTAGCTTCATGGCTGGCTACCTGTGCTTGCCTTCCCTTGGTATTCCCTATTCATTACTCTTTCCTTACATTGGAATTATTAACCATATCCTCTGTCAAGGGACTTCACATTGTCTTGCTAAAAGCAGAATATATTTCTGGATCCTATTGAAACTAAGCTTGGTGGTATGACTTGCTTAAACCAACAGAATGTGGGCAAAAGTGAAATTGTGCCAGTTTTAAGCCAAAGCCTAAAAACACAGAATGTTTCTACTTGGTCCTCTGTAATTCTGTCACGTTCCATGAGCAGAATGTGATGTGACATGCCATGTGTGCTGGGCCCAGAATAAAGGATATATGTGGAACAGGTCTGAGCCCAACCCAAAGTCTAATGTTTGGCCTTGCCAAGCCCAAGTAAGATCATGTGAATTACAGCCAACCTGTAATTCCTGAGTGAGAAGAACAAGCGCTTGTTTTGCAAGTTATAGAGATATTAGGGTCATTTGTTATGAAACAGTGCTGCAACCGCAGCTACTTAATACATTTTTCCATTGTCAATTTCCATTTGTCTTCCTTTGTGCATGATTAGTATTTTGGAGTGCCATTGAAATAGATAGAATCAACTAGAAAATGCCAAGGGTCAATAGAGTCATTTTTGCCAAAAAATTTCCAGGGTACTAATTTGATGTTCTATACTTTCGGTGTTCATGTATCAGTCACCTTTTAAAAGGATTTCTAGATGAGCATTCAATGTAAAAAATCTAACTGATTATTTGGAGATTCAACTATTTCTGCTAATGAATTGTGACTTGTCCATTCAAATTAAAAAACTCTGATGATAGACTCTCTTTCTCTGATATCATGTTTTGATACTAACATGTGAAAAAGCATCTGATCAGTCTCATGATGTAGCATGTGAGCTCAACCAACTTGCTTCAAGTGGACCATGGATCTTATCTTATTTATACACATGCATATTTGTGGCAGACAGATTCTAGGATAGTCTGTAAATATTTTTGCTTTGTGATACACACACTCTATTTAACATATCTGCCTTTTACATGTGGAAGGGACCTGTGACTTGCTTCTAGCAAAGAATATATTGTAATGGTGAATTGGATGTGAGATTCATGATTATATTACATAATATTTAGTATCTCTCTTGCTAAAAATCTATCTCTGTCTCTCTATCTCTTTGTCTGTCTATCTCTTTGTTTCTCTCTCACTCTCTCTCTCTCCCACTCCCCACTCTCACCTCTCCTTCCCTCAGTAAGCAATCTTCTGTGTGGTAAGGTTTGCATGGCAAGAAACTGTAGACAGCATCCATTTGACATCTAGTAAAAAAATGAGGCCCTCATTTCTGCAGCTAGCCAGAAATGAATGAGGCAGAGTATAGCCTCAGCTAACAACTTGATTGCAAACATGTGGAGAGATCCTGAAGTAAACAGGCTAGACTCTAGATCTGCAGAAACTTTGGATAGGTAAACATATGCTCTTTTAAAGAAGTTCAACTTATTACTTCACAATAGATAAATAATACACTGATAGGAAACTGATGATTTTTATAATATAATGCATATTTACTTTTATTCACTTCACATATTATTGAATACTTACCAAACAGAAAGCACTTCTTAAAACACTGAGTATTCAAAGGTGAATAAGACATACTACTTGTCCTTGACGAGTGCTTAGTGTAGGGAATGTCAGACATTTAAGCAACTGCTCAGAACACAATTGGGCAAACACTTTAACAGGGATATGAACTAAATGGTTTATCATGTTACTTATTTACGCTTTTCTTGGCACAACCTTTTAGCCTATACCTGCAAAAAGCGTAGAGGCCTCATATGGCATATACTATAAAGTTGCTGTTGAAATATGTTTATCAAGAACCCATTTATACACAACATGTCTTAGTTACTTTTCGCATTGCTGAAATAAAATATCCAACTTCTAAAAGGAGGAAAGGTTTATTTTGGTTCACAGTTTGTAGAGGTTTCAGTCCATGATTGGCTGGCTCCAAGGCAGGGTGGCATGGCAAAGGGGCATCACAGAGCAGGCAGAAGGCAGCAGAAGACAAGCAGCAGTAGCAGCAGTAAGTCACAAACAGGGATACTTTTTCTGTCCCTTATATCCTCTTCAGGCTACTCACCCATAGCACTTGCATCCTGTGTGGGGCAGCCTTAATCCTAGCATCATACCGTGAATCAATCCCAGTATCACATACCCTAGATTCAGTCACCTCTGAAAAGTCCCACCTATGACCACACGAGGATTTATGGGGATATCTAGATACAAGCCATAACAATATTGTATCAATCGGTGCTTATTAGAGAAACAGATTTAAAGCAAGATATACCAATATATTAGAACTTACAAGATTGTCTTACAATGGCTGCCCACAAAGTCAGATGTGAAAGAGCACAAAAATCTGTGCATGCTGGAGATCCAAAGGATCCAGTCAAAGGTCCGAAGCTCACAGTAGTGTCTTGTGCAAGTTTGCATGAGGAGGCTGAAGGGTTTGCTCCTGTAGGCTGAAGGGTTGGTACTAGAAGCTAATGAGTGCACTGGAAGCCAGGAGACAATGTCCAAGTTACATGTGAAGACTAGAGCTCTGAAGAAACAAGCAATCCTTCTTTCGTTTTCCTTTTATACCATTTTGGTGACAGTGCTCCCTAGGGTGGGTCTTCACACCCAAAGCTATGCTGAGCCAATTTAGCTGGGTATTTCTTACTCAAACTGACACAATCAGCTGTCACACATACCTAAGAAAAAGTAATTAAATGGAAATAATTGTTAACATAGAGAACAAAAGCATCAAAGAAATAACTTTGCGTGTGTAATTGTAAACATGACTCCACTGCTTTTCCATTAAATTTGAAAATCAATTCTGATCATCTCTTTCATAAAAGTTCTACCTCCTTACAGAATAAAGTTTTGAGATATGATGTTTTCAGAACAAAAGCTAAGACATTACTTTTACTATCTATACTGGAGGAAAGAAAGCCTTTTTAATAAACGGTGCTGCAAAAACTGGTGATTCATGTGTCAAAGATTAAATCTAGACCCATACCCCTAAACCAAAATCAATATGGATCAAATATCTAAATGTTATAATACAAACACTTAATCTGTTGGAAGATAAAACAGGTGAAACTCTTGAAGATGTAGGCACAAAGGCTTTCTGAATAGAATCCCAATTGCACCACCTTGGACCGGTCTCATCTTGTGGTTTTACTCTATAAAAGTCCCTAGAAAAGACAGAGTCTTTGGCAACTCACTTGGGACCCCTTCTGTCTTTCAGACAGAAGCTTTTTTTTTTTCCCTCTCAATAAATATATTCTGCTCTTAAAAGAAAAAAGAATGCCAATTGCATAAGAAATATCATTAAGAATTAACAAACCAAAAAAGCTTCTTTATATACAAGGGAATAACCAACAGAGTGAACACAGAATAACCAACAGAATAACCAAGGGAATAACCAACAGACTGGGGAAACAACTTTGCCAGCTATTCTTCAGACAGAGGATTAATATAAAAAAAATTAGATCCTTCAAAATAAAATACCCAATCAAAAAACAGTCAACTAAAATAAATAGACACAGAAGAAGTCCAAATAGCCAATAAATAAAGAAAAATGTTCAATATCTCTGGCTGTTAGAGAAATGCAAATTAAAATAAAACTGAGATTTCATTTCACTCCAGAAAGAATGGCTATCTTTAAAAAATAAAATAACAAATGCTGGTAAGGCTGCAGGGAAAGAGAAACTTTTCTTCATTGCTAGTACACCCATTGTGGAAATAAGTACAGAGATTCCTCAAAAAACTAAAACTAGAAATTCCACTTAATCCAGCTATTCTTCTAGGTATCTTCCTGATAGAGTTAAACACATCATATTACAGTGATACATGTATACCCATGTCTATAGTATCTGTATATCAACAGATGAATAAAGAAAACATGATGTTTATACACTGTAGAGTACTACTCTGCCATAAAGAAGAATAAACTCAAATCATTTTTAGGAAAATGGGTACACCTTGAGATCATAACGTTACGTGAAATAAGTCAGACGTACAAGCTTCTTTTCATAATGGATGTACTAGTTTATAGTCTCAACAATGAAGAAGAGTTTCTCTCCTGCTGTTAGTACTCTGTGGGCAACATCCTCATTGCTTTTTTGGCATGCATCAATTTCATCACATGTGTAAATCACTTTCTGAGTTGAATTCCCTCCGTGGTAAATAAATGTTTCTATTGTTAGAGCTTGGCTGAAAAAATGACCTACTCTCCAGTTTTACAGTTCACCACACAAAGATTACTATTTGCCTTTTGATCCCAATTCTCAATTTTCTCAGAAAGTGAAGCTGATCAACATGGTTTGTTTCAAGTTCTTGATGAAGGAGAGATAATTAAGGGATAGTGGTTGATAGTTCTAGTTATGAACTGATGAAACAGCCCCCAAAGTATCTGCTACACAAACAAGGAATGGGGAGTGGAGTACCTAAATGCCATCATGCCCTATAAAACTTTTAGAAATTTTAATTTTTAGCCTCACAAGTTTTATTGTAATCTCAATCACCTTTAGAGTCAAAATTACCTTAAAATATTTATTTTCTTAAAAGTGAAAGGCTTTTAGCTTGTGTTTTTTTACTTGGGGTTAGCTGCATTTTAATGGACAGTTCTGGGAGATGAAAAGTTGTTCAAAACTGAAGACCTGAAAGAATTATTTAGAATTCTTGATACTATACATAGTAGTCACTTGTAGCTGTAGTATGAAAATGGGTCAGAGGGCATTCTAGGATGGGGATATGTTTTAGTTCAGGTTCTTGGAAAAGCAATAGAGCCAAGATGGGATTGGGTAAGCAGAACTTTATCAGGAGAGCACCACAAAGGATAAAGAAGGAGACTGGATGAGTGGAGGGAGAGCCAGACCATCCTGCAGATCTGTCACCTGGGAATACTATAGGGGATGGATGAAAGTGTGGTAAAGGAAAACCTTAGACTGTGGTTCAGTTCTAAGAAAGTTCTGGTTGAGATCTGAGTAGGGTATTTCCATGGATGCCATAAATGGTAACAAGAAAGAATTGATTTTTTAAAAAAATGTTGTGCTGAGGATTGAACCCAGAGCCTCACAATGTTAGGAAATTGCTATAACACTGAGTCATAGCCTAGCCCTAAAGGAAAAGATGATTCTTGATGCTGGTCCCGTACACAGCCCATGCTTACTACAATCATCTCCCCACTGGACAACAGCACATTGCAGGATGTACATCTTTTCAGGTTAATTTCATGATCTGATAATGGACAACTAATCTGTACAAGTTGAGAGTTGTAGAGAAGAAAAGAGGTAGAAGGGATGTGGATGTTGGCCAGGCCAGAGTGGGCTAGGTTGTGTGTCCACATGGGTAGAGGCCTAGGAGAAAGCCAGTAATAATTGTTACGGGCTGTCCTCTCAGCTTCCACCTTTTTGGGGAGAACTTTTGTATTTTTTGTGCTTCTCTTGGTACCATGTCTCAAGACGAAGGCACATAGATATCAAAGCAGAAAGTCAACTAGCATATAGGCTGCAAAACCAAATATATGATTGTTCTAACAACACTGTGATGTTGGCTCTAATTTACTTCTTCTACCTTAAACACAAAAATTGTATTATAAGTAGCATGACACTAAATGAAGTTTTAGGTAATGTTTGTACTTTATGGAGTTATTAATCATTAGCTTTATTACTTTAGTTTCTTTTTCAAGATTAGACTGAAGGCCACTCTCTGCCTGGTCAGAATGCCCTCTATTCAGTCTAGTGGACTCCTTATGTTGTTTCTTGGGGAGTAAGAAAGTGAGAAGCCAGAGGGAAGCTGGGTCCCTAGAACTATTGTTGTGGCCTAAAAGATCAGTGCAATTGTATTCTATGAGGCCATCTGGGTCTCCCAGTATGGGATCCACCCGTATAAAGTTAGTAAGGCAGGTTTTCCCTATCTTCTCATTTTTGCTTGTTAACAAACCTTTAAGTAATTGGGCTACTCCATGGAAGAACCTGATGAAGCCTTAGTAGTTCAGGAAAGGGACGATGAGGATCTGTGGTGTGAAATCTTTCTGGACTGGGGAAGAAAGCCCATTATGTATACTGTAGAATATAGTTTGTTTACCTTGGTTGACTGCGAGCTACAACTTGCGGTTCACGCAGAGAATCAACATCCAAAGAATCATGCACCAGCTGAGGAACAGTTCAAAACTTCAAATTTCAAAGGCTTTGAACGGTCTTTGCATCACCACAAAGAGTGAGGAATGATGTCTGTACTTTTTCTTCACATACCAACTATACCTGTCAGTATTTCTAAGATTTTGTGGTTAGTGTTGTTTCTTGACCATTATCGCAGTATTCACTAGTAATGGCAAGGATGACTAGTTTAACCAACACTCTCATTTGAAAGTTTTAAGATTTAATTTATTAGTTCTGATTAAATCTAGCCAGGGGCATTAACAACCCACTCAGCTTCCATAAAGAAGGGCAGCAGAAAAAAAAAGGAATCGCTGTGTGAAGCGGAGCATTTGAACAGAATAAAGGTCTCCCACACAGGCACCTTCCTCTGAAGATAACTTTTGGAAATCTGACCTTTGCCTCGGTTTCCTTTTTTGTGTACTTCACAGAATTAATTTCCTTTGGCACTCTTTGTAAAGATAGGCTAATAAGACCATAAATCTTTTTTACTAGGCGAAGCATTTACCATTCTAATTAGTATTACCATTCAAAGGCTTTCATATTGGGAAAATAAACACCAGAATCCCATGTGCTTGGGTTAAAAGGAATCTTAAATCATGGTTAGGCAGATGCTGAGGGCTGGGGTTCAAACATTGCTTGCATTCCGATGGTCAGTCATTAAACCTCTAGAGAGATGTTACAAGGCTGAAGTTGTCCTAGGTTTTCGGGAAAATAAAACCCGAGGTGAGTACCGTGGGCTTGTAAAAAATCTTTGATGTTTCCATAGGCTATATTACAAAGTAGGTCGGCACAAAGTGCTAGTGAGTCCCATAAAGCAGAGATGGGTAAAGTTCAGTGTCACATGAACTGGGTTACTTTAGTCAGTTATTTCATTTAACAGGGAAATGTAAATTCCTTGGCAGGAGTGCCAGACTCTTAGGAGCGTCCGCGGAGTTGAACCCTCTCCTCCACCTCAGCGCTCAAGCGGCGCGCGCTGCTGGGATGAGGGGAGCAAATGCCGAATGCGAAAACCCCTGTGCGCACGCGCTCTGGCAGCCGGCGGGCTCCGCAGACGAGGGATCAATCCCCAGTCTAGGCGCTTCGCGCCTCTAGGGCCCGACACCTAGGCCGCAGAGTAAGCGCCTCGCGCGCCCGCGCAGTCTTCCGGCCAGGGCAGGCGCTTGCGCATGAGCTTCCCGGGCGCGCGGGCCGCGGGGTTACTAGAGGTGCAGCGCGGGGAGGGCGCGCGGCAGGAGGCGGCCGTCGTTACGGCGCGAGCGTGGTCACGTGGCCGTTGGTCACCGTCACCCCCCCCCCGCCCTGTTTTCTTTCAGGTCGGGCCGGGCCCGGCAGGCTCCGCGAGCGCCTGGCAGTCTGAGGGAGAGAAAAAGGAGGGGAGGAGGAGGATTCAGGGAATAGGAGCTGGGGAGCCCTTCTGCGCCACAGGTAAAACAAAATGATGATGATAATCGTAAAAAAAGCCCAAGGCCCCTGAGCACCTCTGTTTCCCTCCAGTGCAGCCTCACGTGCAGTCGCTCCCGCCCCGGGCTGCCCCACAGCCTCTCCAGGGCAGGTCCTGCCTGCCTCGCGCAGCTGCTGCCGGTGCCGCCGCCGCTGCCGAGGCCGCCGCCGCCCCACCGGAGGGCCTGAGGCGGCCGCCGCGCCACCCCGTGTGCGCGCCGCCTGGCGGGTGGGGGCTGGGCGGCGTGGGCAGGGTTCCGCCCCAGCCTCCCCGCCGCCTCCCCAGGTCGGGGGCTCGGCTTCAGGCCCGCTGTAGCCGGCGCACCGGGCTCGGCCGCGGAGCTGGGGCTCCACTTTCGACTTGGTCAAGTTCCCTGTTCCCGTCGGCCCGGGGCAGCGCGCTTCCTTCGCAGGCCGGAAGCGAAACGGGCCCGGGATCCTCTTAAAATAATGCAGCCTTTAGAAGACAGAGCCCTTTCTTTCCATCACTTCTTCATGTGTTACGGGCCGACTTAATGTGTGCTCACCTGTGAGAACTGCACGTTTTCTCGCAGCTGGTGAAAGTTTCGATGTATTTTTTTAGCCCTCAGCTACTTTCCTGGGAACACGCAAGCCTTCCAAAACAAGATTCTGGTGTGCAAGCGACCTAGCGTTTGGTTGAGACTAGTTACTAGTTTCAACTCCAACTATGTTTAAAGTTTATATCCTTTAGTTTTTTCGCCTGTATAATGACTTTTTCGAGACTTTCATTTGACAAGTCTGAGGTGGACTAACCTCAAATATTAACATGTAGGTTGCAAACTTTTGGGCAGGTTTGCGATGAAATTTTCTAGACCCAATCATTCGTTGTATTTCAAATATAGTCCCAAGAAAAATATGTGTTATTAGTGTTGTGCTGTTGCACAGATAAAGGCAGGAAGTGTTAAATGTAGGCATTGCTGAAAAACCTTTGAACTTTTTATATCAATGGCAAAGAAATTCATTTGTACCTTGGTTGTTTCTGGGCTTTTCCAATTCCGTGCGTTGGTCATTTTCATACCGTATCAAATGTGAACAGACATTTTTAGTTATTAACTGCTGCAATGTCAAAAGAGCACTCAAACCTTAATGCGCATTGGCATCATCTGAGCTCTTGCTATTTAGTGCAGCTTCTAATTCAGTAGTTTGGCAATACTCCTTGATACTCTGTATTTCTAAAATGCTGCGGGAAAGAAGATCCTTTGAGTACCAAGGATGTAGGTAATTTCTCTGCTAAGAAATAACTTGGTGTATTTATAAATGAACCTGTTCCTGTTAGTAATCCACTGTGGCTATAGAGGTGACTTGGCAAAAGGGTCAGTTGGCCAGGCGAACTGAGAAATCTTGCCTAGGGAAACCCATTGTGCAGAGTGGGTGAAATGTAGATGGGCGGGGGAGGGATAGGAAGAGTTGCAGATATCTTGTCTGTAAGCTGTGGGGCACCTTGGCTGTGATTTTTCCTGAAGAAGCTTGTATTTTTAGCGGAAAAACTTGCTTGTCTGTAAGTAATTGGGTTTTTATCAACATACGTATAGGCAAGTAACCCTGTGTATTTGAATACACTGCTGGGTGAAATTTTGTTTTGGTTGATAGCAGTATTGAGTGTGCTTTCTCTCAACCTTTTACTTGCAGCCTCAGTTAGCTATTGAAAGGAAATTTTGAAACAATTGAGAGTCACACTTTCTGAGGCTGTCCTAACTAGATTCAGATTTTTTTCTAAGGTAATTTTTATCATGTTGATTAGAGTTTAAAGTTTCATATATAACCTCACATGTACATAAATATTGTACTTTTTTCTTTAATGATGAGGATTGATCCTAGGACCTCTGGCATGCTGAGTACTTAAGTTTTTAAGAACTTTATGGAAGTATGATGGCACTACTGCCTCCCAAATTTTTATAGTCTTCATGCTAGTCATTACCTTTGTTTCTTGATGTTTTTAAATTGTATATGTAACAGTACTTTTTGAAGCACTTAGCAAGTGCCAGGAACTGTTTTAAGACCTTTGCATCTCCGTAACTTATTTAGTCCTCAAAACAGCCTTTAAGGAAAAGGAAATGGAGAGGGAGAGTACACAAGCCTGGGTTTACAACAGATGAAGAACTGGTATTCTGAGTAGTTGAGTTTGTATGCTGCCTTGTTGAAAGCAAATCAGTGATACTCTTTTTTAATCCTTTTTTTGGTCTAGTATTGTTGAAAATTATGAGCTTTACTTTTCATTTTAAAAGTAGAAATTTTCTCTCTTATTTCCTGCATTTTTTTCTATTCTAGAATGAAACCTTTAATAGTTCTAATCTTTTCTGGGTAAGATATTGAAATCTTCAAAATTGTATTTTGCTTGCACCTGTTAGCTAGATCAGTCTGAATTTCTGGGTCACTGTTAAATATAACCTACTTTTGATTCACTGAATTTCTCAGTCTTTCACATCCTCCTCAGTACATGTCCGAGACTCCCCCTCCCCCCATAGTAGGTTTAGTCTGTGTTTGTTATCCAAATATTTAGGTTTAGGAGTTCACTGTTTTTTTTTTTTTCTGTAATTGTTATTTTAAATTTGTTAACATTTATCAGATTTAGGGATTGTTTAGATTACAATAAAAACTAAGCATTGGTCGTTGTCTTATTTTAATACTGAAAAATAAGGAAGTGCTAAAATAAATAATTACCTTTTTTGGGGGTGGTACTGGGAATTGAACTCAGGACCTCATGCTCACCAGGCAAGTGCTTGAGCCATTGAGCTAAATCCCGGGCCCAAGAATTATCTTTTAAGTTGAATAATTTATGATTCATAAAAGATTGATATATCATCCTTCCTTTAACCTTTTCCTTGTATTTTGTCGTATTTCCATACATGTCTGAGAAGTGGTGCTTGTATATTTGATCTAAAACATTTCTCTCAATATGGTTTGATTAGTGGAAAGGTAATATGCGTAGGCACTTAGTAGAACTTGAGACGTGTCCATGGTGGGTTAGGTAAGGTGCCAGGGAGAAGGGGCGGGAGGGTCTGTGGGCTCCTTGGCTAACAATGAGTTTGGGAAGGAAGTCAGTATAACAATAGATCTCAGGCATAAATACTTCCTCAAAAACACATTATTTAGGAAAATGTTAAGCATTCTAAAAAAGTCATACAAACATTTAAAAACAGTGCTCACGTAATGGTTTTATTAACATTAAACATTACATAAATTGAACCATAAGAAGAGACTAAGGAGTTATTCTCAGTCAGAATTCTCCAAATTCTTTTATTCATTCAGTATTACAGTATGTAATGTTGAAAGCCTTGTCATACACTGACTTGCTGGCTTTCCCATTTCTTGCCCTGATGCTCTGCAGTGGGGTGCATGTTCTGCCATGCTCCCTGGGCCTCACAGCTGAGTGACTAGGTCAGTACTTACAGTAAACTTAAGGGAGTATTTGTTGGATGTACTGATGGACATCTTCTAATTTATATTTTCACTTAGTAATAATGATTTTAGTGTTTTTGTTTACTTATTTATTTATTTACAAATTCTGTGGTATCTGTAATAATGCCATGCCTCTGGTTAGCCTCATTATGCCTCAATTTCTCATCTTTAAAATGGTTGCCATGACAGTAACTACCTCACAGGGTTGTTTTGAGAATTAAATGAATGAGTGTGAGTGTTGTGTGTGTCTAAGTATAAAATGCTTCATACTATCATGTAGGTGTTAGGTACCATGTTCTATAATGGATAGTCTGCAGTGTGGTTGATTGATTTTTAACCATGTATCAGGAGTGACTATGTTTGAATGAACTGAATGGAAATTGTACATTTGCGAGAAGGGCGTATGGACCAGACAAGAGAAGAGTTTATACTTTGTGGATGAAAATACAAAACTGATGTAGTAATGTTTTTAACCCTTTGGAGAATTAAATCTAAATAAATAATGGATTGACAACTCAGGTCTTTTAAGACAGGGAAGTAAGGCTTCTGAAAAAGATGTCCTTGGTGGTGGTATGGAAAGATTGGTTTAAGATTTTCAAGGATAATACTGTGAAGCCCAGAACAGCATTATCTTTTTTTCTGAATACTGTTTATATATGTTTTACTTAGCTGACTCCTTTAATCTTTCAAATCATTCTTCTTTATTTATGTTCTTCAGACCCTTTATCTGAAACCCGTAACTTACATGTCTCAGAAGTAAAAAAGTTTTAAAAACTTACGATGGCACATACGGCATTTGTAGTAAACACTCCGGTGGGAAGGAGCAACCATCCCATAAATGTACACATGGATTTTCCCAGAAAATTACACATATTTCCATTAAGTAGCATAACAAAGACTATATAAAAAGCTTGTATCAGTTCAGGTCAAGTTTAGTGATATTTTTGATTTCCAGAGATTTTTTTTTGTCTTTTTGAGACAGGGTCTTATTATGCAGTTCAGGCTGGCCTTGAACTCACTTTGTAGCCTAGGCTGGTCTCGAACTTGCAACGATCCTCCTGCCTCACCCTCTTGAGTGCTGGGATTACAGGCATGCGCCACCATGTCCGGCCTCCAGAGATTTTTTGATCTTTGGTGATAAAGATAAGGGATTGAGTCTCAGTCTCTCTCTCT
>RJWT010037048.1:0-13129 GCA_004365215.1 Cuniculus paca | reverse complement strand
GAAAGTATAAAGATACAATGTGTTTTTTTACAGAAGAACAAAGTGCAGGATCAAGTACTGATCTGCTCAGAATGGAATCCTTACCAGGCATCCAGCTGAAGTCTGAGCAGAAATTAGAGAGGAAATCAATATTTCACCACTGAGTATTTTTAGAGTTTAAAATTATAGGACACAGAAGGTTCTGACAGAGAGCAAGTGAATGGCGCACAGTGTGTGTGTCTGAAATGTCTAAAAACGCTTCCCTTGACAAAGCGGTGGAAGGGGCTGTTGAGAGTAGCCCGCTTTGATAACTGTTTTTAGCCCCCTCTCCTTTACATTTGAACACTGAGGGGAAAAAAATGTTGTCCTGTGTGCTCAAGGCCTACTATTAAAATGTAGGTACTTGCAGTTCAACCGATTTTCAAACTATTTTAACTACATGCAATGTCTGTAAATTATAAAATAATTAGAAAAATGCAAACTGAGTCACACAAGAAGTCACCCACTATACAAATAACCGGCAGCAACCCCACAGGTTGGTAATGATTAATTCAGACACATTATTTCACAAGTTTAATAGCATTACAGTACTTTCCTGTATAGGGTTGTTATAATTTATTTTTAGGTGTTCAACAATTCTGACATAAAAAAAATACTTCTCCTGTGGTGGTGTTTGTAAGTTTCATTCCAGTAAGTGACCTTATAGTAATTTTCTATTTATTTCCTCATATTTTCAACTTCTGATCAAAGAAATACTGGCAGTAGAATTCCTGATGTTAAAGGTCAAATCATCATCAAAGAACTTAAAAACAAATTTGTTTCCTGTCCTGCACCAGATTTACCATTATATTATAAATTTGCATTTTTGGTATAGTACATGAGCTGAGTGTGTACATACTACTAGATATTTCTTGTTCAGGTTTTGATGGATTTTCTGTATTTTTGGTGATACAAGTATTTTATTGGCCTCAAATAATTGCTTCCCTTCTTTGCATAAGGATTATGTAAACTCATCTAATGAAGTATGTTCTTCAGAGTCTCCTGTAGAGCCATAGGCACGCTCACTGCGTTGACACTAAAATTGGTTTATCCCTCGTCTTATGAACAGCTATCACATCACATGAACAGATGGTATTTTAAACCACTGTAGCACTCCTCCACTGACACTCTCTATTCCTTCAGTGACAAAAAGCCAAATGAGAGATCCTTTATGAGTCTGAATCTTGAAAGGAAGCAATATGGAATTGACCTGTGTCTAGACCACAGGGATCTACAGTTCAAATGTAACAAGTCATGGTAAGCAATAAGATCATGGGGTTCTTTGCTACTTTTAGCAAAGTTTTCAAAAATAATGTCCATTGACAAATTTTTTAGTTTGAGATACATCCCTCACTGACCTTAAAGTTATTACTAAAGACTAACCCTCGTTACAAATTTTAAAAAGTGTCTACCACTTTGTAATTTGGATTTTAACATTTTATATTTATTTAATATACATGTAAGTTTACTTTTTATGTGAACAACCCATATCTGCATTTTTCATAATTATTTTTAACAGGACTGGAATCTTCAGAAATGCCTTTTCCTCCACAAGGTCACATAATGTTGATATTCTCTGCCAGTTCTTTCGGGATATAAATTTTCCATTTAAATTATTAATGCATCAAAATTTTGTTTCAAGTTGCTTTGTAGAAATCTATCCTTATTTGCTTCCAAATTATTGTTTAGTAATCCAGATTCCACTTATTCAAAAATCAACCCTTCCTCCCTGATGTTTTATTCTCACACAATGCTCTGAAACATTGATTTTTGTCTCCTAAACAATATACACATCTATATTTTACCCTATCATTTGTTTTCAGCATCAATGATACACAAAGTAATGAGGATAATTGTAACATAAATAGGAAAATTGATTTTCCTTTCAGAAAACTATTAATGTGCTTTATAATAGCAACTATTGTTGCCATCAATTACCATTATTTAATTTATTAAAAAAGTCAATGTATAAAATTCTAAGAAAACTTGCATGAACCAATGTTAATTAATTTATCAGTCAATTGTTAGAAATGCATGCACAAATTGTCTAAATTATGACACACAGACAAATTTTAAAAGTTGATGATCATTAAAATTTATGTAACCTCTAAAGTTACCTGAATTATTTTTTTAAACATCTCTTTATTTACTGTTTGGGACCACCATATTAGATGAGTGCAATTATTAAAGGGAGTTCATTTATACAAGTCAACTGTAAGCAAGCTGAAACAATAACAAACTTTCTCAATTCCAAATTTTGGACTGTTCCTAATGTGGCTTGTTCCTTTAAAACATTTAATTGACATTTCCTTAAGAAAGTTCATTCTGAGTTTCAGATGAAAGTACTCAAATAAACCTTACTCCCCACATTGGTAGGATATCTTCTAGTATGCTATGAATTCCAAAATCTTGGTGCCTTGGTTACTTTTTTCTCATTGCTGAGACAAAATACCTGACACCCAACATGAGGGAAGGAAAAGTTTATTTCTTACAGTTTTCGGAGGTTTCAACTGGCTCTAAGGCAGGGTGGCGTGGTGGAGGGGCAGCCATTCATGGCAGCTGCAAGCAACAAGAGTGAGCAAGGCAAAAAAGAGGGGAAAATACACCTTCTTTCCTCCCTTATATTGTATGCCAGCTCTGCCCCTGGCTGGGTGCAGCACTCACACCACCAATCCCAGCGTTAGACAACAAACCAATCATGATGCTAGATTCAGCCACCTCCATGACTGTGTGAGGCTTTGGAGGCCACCTAGACACAAGCAATAACACTTGGTAGCTTATAACAAACATTCTCTCTTTCTCTCCCTCTCTCTCCCTCCATCCCTCTCTCTTTCTGTCTCTGTCTCTCTCTCCCCATGCCTCTAGCTGTATCTCTGAATCTACACATCCCATCTTGTATTTCCTTTGTACGTGGCCTAGAAGTTTTGTTTCACATCCTCTCTCTCTCGCTCTCTCTCTCCATCTATCTCACATCTAAACTGATAGTGTAGCCACCATTCAAAAAAAAAAGAGAGAAATAGAAGAAAAGATATGTGATAAATTCCACAGTGACTCCAAAAATTTTCATCCATAAACATCACAATTTTCCATTATCATTTCATGTTCCAAATCAATTGTAATAAATACAGCTAATTCCAAATGGATGAAATATAAAACTTCATTATCAAAATAGAAAAAGCACCTCAGATATTTGTAGCACAAACTTAATGACCACCACTTATTCCAGTGGTAGTACATAAATAGTAGACTTCTTGGACAGAGCTAGATAGGATTTAGGTATATTGGTGTAGAAGGTGACTGAGAATAAAGAAAAACAAATACTAAAGAATCTGTAACTCTAGTCACTCTGTCCTCAGTGACAGAAAAGTGGAAAAAACTTCTGTAGCTCTACCACACTTGTGGCAAGTTATTTTAAAAATGTTCCCAAGATGTGTATATAAGAATGTATTTGTTTGCTTATATATATTTTATTAAACTCATGGTTCTTTCTTCCCAATTTGGTAGGTAAAATATCCTTCTCACATGAAACCTATAAACAGCAGGTTATGTACCATCTTTAGATAGCTCCTAAATGAAATTCTTTCTTTACAAAGTCAGCAAAAAGTTTGACATATAGTGGTATTAGTGTATTAGTTTCCTTACAGCCTGTCAATAGGGTTAGGGTGAAAAATTAGGCCACCCATAGTTGGAAATGGAAAACCTACTTAATTTTTTCTGTGCACAAAGAATCTTACAAGCTCAAATGTAAAACTTGGAAAGAAAGTAATTCTACTATCTTCCTAATAGTTCTTTTAACAAATAACACATTAAATGTAACAAAAAGCATTTTGTAAAGAGAGTAATTTAAGAAATCATAAGAAAAGAAAAATTAGAAACTAATTTCCAATAAATGTCTTCTCTGGTTGATTCAGTGCCATTCATCACATAATATGAGTATGTTGGAGTCATCAAAATTGCCAGTTCTCTGAAAATATTCTCTCTTTGTGTCATTGGAGGAAAATGAAAGAAATTAGAAATATGTGTTATTTACCAAATTCTAAGCATTATTCCAGAGTCAGAGCTCAATATACATTATAAATAGATGTGGTTATAACTTAAAATAATATGGCTTTAATGTACAACTAACAAATAATAAAAGTACAATGTATAATTACAAATACAGTTGATAACTATGTGGAAAACAATGAATAGTATTTTCTTCCATCTGGAAGGTATTTGATACTGTTGCTCACAAAGAAATAAAAATACCTAGGAGTACTTCTATGTGCTTCCACACAAATGACAATATATCTCTTAACTACCATAAGACACCTAGTTATTCAGGAGCCACCTTGGTTACTCAAAGAGCCATCTACATGGTAGTTTTACCCTGCTGTGTCCCTGGCTCCCTTTAGAAATGAGCACAGTCTTCTGTTGGACTCATGCCTGATAATGCAGTTCTATGCAAAGAGATTCCAGGAAAAAATCTGTTCCATAATTTACTTCCAGGATGCAGTGCTCCTTCATGGAGGTGTAGATAAAGTAGCAGTTCAATTATTTGTTTTATGTTTCACCACATCTATCTGACAATGGAGGTGAGGTGGACTCACTGTGAGTTACCAGGTGGTAAAGCAAGTCACAGTGCAGCATTGTGTGTGGAGCTTGGAACCCTGAAAACTTGAGGGAACCTGGCCACAGTTCAGCAAGCAAGAAACTGCTGTGAAAAAGGGGTTAAAAGAAAAGTATTACCATCACCTCTCCTCCTGATGCTTTACACATAGGTATTTATCCTACATTTTAAATTGATTGGGAAAATGATCAATGTATTACCTACTCATGGGTGGCACATAGGGACTGGCTTTGTTCGTCTGGTTATTTCCAAGAGTCCCCACTTTTCATGTGCAAAACACAAAATAAAAGCCTTGTAGACACAATTGTTTTCTTTCTCTGCTTTGTGGGAGTCAGTTTTCCTTGAAACAAATCCGAGATCATAGTCTAGTAACAAAAAAAAATAAATAAAAATCCTGAAAAGTAGAAATAATGTACAATTACCACTCCCCTCCTAGTTTTCCAAACTGCTATGCTCACAATAGTTAGCAAACTATTGCAAAGAAAAGAAAACCATAGCAAAGGCAAGTACAATTCCTTCCTTTCTTTAGAGAGAAAATGACAGCCTCATTGACCCCAGGTCACCTGCCTACACATCTCAGACTTACCTCAGGGTCCTGAAAGTGTAAAGATCCAGAAGCAATGCTAGCTCTCTGTTTCTCTGAATAGAAATAAAAACACTCCAATTTTAGAAGATGAGAGCAGGAAAGTATTACAGGAAGCAATCCACTGTGTCTATTACCCAAAAAACACCTGACTGCCTCTGAAATAAAGCTGCTGGCATATAGAGGTCTGTCACTACATTTTCTAAAAGATAGATAAAAGTGTGAGCTTTCTTTCTCTTACCCTTTTATCTACATCTTTCGATTCTAGTATGAGACTTCCTCTTTTGACTCATAGCAAGCTCGTGAACTCTATGTTGTTTCTCCACCTCACTTTCCAAGATAACTTTCCTCGTATTCATAAAAGAAAGTCAACAAAAGATGCTCTTTTTTGTCTTTTTAAATAAAAACGAGTTGTGACCTTATATACTAAAGTATGAAATATACAAAGAAAGATGTGTCATGATAGTAATTTACCTGAATTGACTTTGTCATTCTTCGTTTCTGAGTTAATGACCATAGAGAGCTTTTCTGTTATAGTGACTAGTTCTCATAAATCTTGTATCTAGGAGGTGTTCAATAATGTTTTAAAATGAACTCACATCAGTGTATGCAGTCACATCCTAACATAAATAGTATTTCCATGGAAATATGTTTCAAATGATGGTATGAAATAAGGGCAATGAAAGGATATTATTTTCAGCTCAGAGAATTTTTAATGGATATTGAAGAAAGATTTTGAAGACATTAAAATTTCTTCTAAAATGTAATTTGAGGTAAATCTGCTAAAAACATAGTCAATAAAACTACATGTGGTGGAAGAACCCAGCTGATTACAAAATTCACTTTCTCTTTTTCCTGGAAAGAGCTACAGTACATTTATCAATGCCCCTTGAAATTAAATGGGGTCATGTTGCTGAGTCCTACTCAACAGAATGTGTGAAAATGATGTGTGCCTATTCCTAAACTGCCCGTGGAAACTTCCTGAATGTGGTACTAAATAGTCTATCCTCCTATCTGTATGTGCATGAGTATGTGTGTACGTACATGTATTTGGTAGTAGAGATTGAACCCAGGGTCTTCACACTGAGTTACACTCCCAGTTCTTTTTTATTTATTTATTTTTTTAATTTCACACAGGGTCTTGCAAAGTTGCTAAATTGCCCAGGCTGGGCTCAAGTTTGAGATCCTCCTGCCTCAGCCTCTGAGAGAGCTGGGATTACAAGCAAGCACCACCACCACACCTGGCTTCTTTCCTGTCTGACATGAGCAGAACTACAAAATGGAAGGAGCAGAAACAGTCAATAACCACATGGAGGATTATATATTAGGAATTACTGTTTAAGACTTCCTGATGAGCAATAAATATTCTATTGGTTGGAGTTAATAGAAGTTTCACTTCTGATATAACAGATTAAACTCCTACGAGACCAGATCTCCCACAGATAGCAACTATGACTTTCTAACAAAACATAAAAAACAATTGTCTGAAGGTGCTGCACAGTAAAAAAAAAAAAGGATCGATTTTTGGAGAAGAAAACGCCGTAAGGCCAGTTTCCTGGTGACTTCTAGTTTATAGAGAAGAAAGACTGGATTTGACACTGTGAATATAACTGAAACCCTTACAAAAAACTCCCATCCTTCTGACCAGAGAAACCAGAAACCAATATTCTGGAAAGTGATAAGAAACATATTGGAAAAATGTTTGACAAAGATGGAGCGTCACGAATCCTGTGTGTGTATTTCTAGTGGACCCTGACCTATGTATGAACCTGCAAATGCAACATAGCCCAGATAAGGATAAAATAACTGAGCTGAGATTTTAAACTACTCCCCAAGACATGATTTTTATAAATTTAATTGTAAAAGAAAATTCATACTCATTGGGAAACAACAACACAATTTGGAGTTTCCATTATATAACATTGATGATGTTTGAGGTGTAATCTAAATTTATTCAACACAGAGAAAAAAAAATGACCCATCTTAAGAGGAAATACTCATAGAAGAATAGCATAATCATGTTTAAGATAATCACGAATATAGTTCAGTTGGGTTAATGCTGTCTACTGACTGATAAAAACTTAATAACCAAAATTAACTTAATAACTGCCGTCTTCATTAAAAATGAAAAATTTCCTTATTAACAGGAAAATGAGATAAACTCATTAAGAATCATTCTTATAAACAAATCTTAATGAAAAGAAAAAGTCCAATTCTAATGTGTGCAAGACGTGAATGAAGAAAGGCTGGTAGCAGCTTAATCGTTTCATGCAAGAAACAAATGGATTATAGAATATTAAACATTCATTCTGGAGTGTCTAATGTATTTCAAACACTAGTAAATGTTATGGGGAAGGAAATAAAATATCGTAATTTTTAAATAACAGTGATAAATTGTGTCATTATGACTTACTCATATGATCACTTAGTTGTGTACAATAGCATGAAAACAACAAACATCTTCTAGGCTCCAGTAGCAGAAGACAGAAGCTCCTCTAGCTCCATATTGAAAGAAGTTTGTTACAAGGAATGGGATGTGTACAGACTAAGTAGAGGTGAGGGATGAACAAAAGTCCCAGGGCTTCTTTGAGATTTTAGCTTGCATTTTCTTCAAATGTAAGAGCAGACAGCTGCTGCCACCACCCAGAAGTGAAAAATCTTTTGACATAGCTGCCAACTTCTCTAGTCTCAAAAAAGCTGAGAACAGGGCAGTGGAACACTGAGCTCAGCAACAGCAAAATTTAAATCTGCAAAAGTCTACTCATCTGCTATCACCAATGAAGTAGGAATAAGAAACTGCACATTTCAAATTTTGCATAAATAAATCTCAGTGACAAAATGTAAACTACACCCAAACCAGGTAACAAAGGAATCACTCTGGAGAATATAGTTGCAAGGTTTCTAGTCTCTGAAGTAAAGAGAAACATTCAGAAAAAAAAATAAGGATAAATTGAAAATATGGCCAACAGACAAAATCCAGGACAACAAGTTAATTCACAGTACTATTGTAAACATGAAAAGAGATAAAGCATAAAACAGAGCTGCAGGAACACTCTTTCATTCCTTATAAGTACAAAAGTCCTGGCTCCCAGATGCATCTTACAGTCTAGCCTTAAGAATTTGGTTTTATATGTTAAGTTCATGGAAAGTTGTTCCTACCTACAACTAAAAGCAAAAACAGCTCTGAAGAACCCAGAAGAGCCATAAGTTGATAAGGGAAAAAAATTACTATGATCTCTATCTCTATAGACAGAAAATAGATTTGACTTACATGGAAAGATGCAGGAGATTGAAATGAAAAAGACAGTGTTGGAAGTGTACGGTATTTAAGGAACAAACCTTTGCAATCTTAGGACAATACCAGTCTCATATCTGGATAAAAAGATATTTTCTGTTTTGCTACTGCAATTGGTTCCAACACAATAACAACTAAAGAAAATGCAGCCATTTGTCAACTCAAACATTTTACCTATTGTGTAGCATCATGAGGCAGAATCCTGAAAGGGACCCAAACTACCAGCCTTCTGACGCCTCTGAGCAGCAGAGGCCACTGTAAGGCCTTGACCAACAATTTCCAACTACGGAGTAAATATGAACACGCCAACTTACAGTGAAAGAGCATGAGCTGCAAATCATGCATCTATGGAAATTCCCAGAGAGCCATAAATTTTGAAGTTTCAGAGAAGACAAAAGAAAAGTGTCTGTTTGAATTCAAGTCAGAGGTGATGAGTCAGCAACATACACACATTAATTTCATATGATTACTTTTTCACAAAATGTGGAACCTGAAGAGATATGGGTCCATACTGCGGACTCATTCCACTTTTTGTCTTCTCCATGACCCAAACACATCCACAATACACATCTGGAACCAAGTCCCAGTGAGATAGACTTGTCTAGAACTACAGTATTTAACATTTTTTAAATCATGCCAGAAAATTGAACAAATTCCTCTAGCTACTGAAGAGAAAAACATTCTTTCCAAGTGAGCTTAGGAGAAGGGCCCTAGTGATGCTGGTACAGAATAATAATGTGTCTGAATATGTGAAGGAAGAAACAGACATGAACTTCTGCAGTAAAGACACAGACTACAACCAAAATAATCACTATTTCTCCTTTGTTTTCTCTTTTTTCTGGAAGGACTTTCTTAGTCTGATTTAGAAGTCAGGCCAGTAGTTTCCTGTGACATGACATTTAGTGTGAGTAGTAATTCTCCCATTCACTTTTACGATCTTTTAGGTAGTTATTCTTATTATCTTCATTTTACAAGTGAGGAAACAGGCTTAGAAAGGTTAAGTAGCTTGTCCAGTTACTCTATGCAAGTTACAAAAAATAACTTTCTTCCTAAAGCATAGAACTGAATGTATAAGATCTTCTGACTCATAAGCCGTAGAGAAATAGACTTAAAACCTACATGATTCCTTGTATATCAGAGAATTTTATTATGTACTGATTTGTTATATAATGATCAAAACTCTACCAAATTGGAATATGTAGAAAATTAAACTACTTCAGAACTCTAATCCCAAAGTAAGAAGCTTTCTTACCAACTTGAAATATATTCTGCTAGGTAAGTATATATACTCTAACCCACAAAGTACTGAGTTTATGTATTTGTGCCATTTTTCTCTTTTGAGAACCAATCTCATTTTGAATTTAACTGTATCCAGTTTTTGCTATCTCATGCAATGCTGTAATTAATCTTAATATTTCTTCTAAGGAATTGCTTCATGTATGAAATATTTGCCACAGTTTTATATGATCTTTAATTGTTTATTCCAAAAAACCATACTGCATCCCCAAACTTCAGTAATACAAGTTAAATAGAATTTATTTAATAACTAGATGTTTTCTTGGATAGAACCTACAAATCAGACCATAAAATTCTGTCTTGGTTACTTTTCTCATTACTGAAACAAAACACCCAATACCGAAAGTTAAAGGAGGAAAGGTTTATTGTGGTTCACAGTTTGTAGTGGTTTCAGTTCATAACTGACTGGCTCCAAGATAGCCACAGCTCACCAGCTGCACAGCAGAGGAGAAACAGCTCAGGCAAAGGAGAAACAGATCAGGCAGAGGCAACAAAGCAGCGAAGTAGTGAAAAAGCACTAGTGACAAGCAGCGACTATAGCATCCTTTCTGTCCCTTATATTTTGTCTGGGCTACCTGCCTGCTATGGCTTGTGTCTAGATGTTCCCCCAAAGCCTCATGTGGTCAAAGGTCGGGGTTTTCAGAGGTAGCTGGATCTAGAATGTGTGATGCTGGAATTAAGGATGTGTGATTACTAAATTAGTCCATTGATTGATTTGGTACCTACCCTAAGCCAGATAACCTAGACAGAATATGAAAGGGACAAAAAGAAGTTGCTATTGTCATTCATTGCTGTTCACTTGCTTTTGCTGTCTTCTACCTGCCATGAACTGACTCTCCTCTGCAATGCCCTCTGCCATACCGTCCTGCCTTGGAGCCTGCCAACTATGAACTGGAACCTCTACAAACTGTAAGCCAAACAAACCTTTCCTCCTTTAACTTTGGGTGTCAGGTATTTTGTCTCAGTAATCAGAAAAGTAATGAAGACACCACCCGTAGGGCAGGTAGGACTCACATTCACTCCCAGAACTATGCCAAAGCCAATCAGTGGACTAATTTAATAATCACACACTTAATCCCAGCATCACACAGTCTAGATTTAGCCACCTCCGAAAAGCCCCACCTAAGACTACATGAAGTTTTAGGGGAACATCTAGACACAAGCTAGAATTAATGCTATTTACCCAAATGATTCAAGTAAGGCAAAATTCCATGGATGACCTAGAGAAAAAAAGCAAAAGAATGGAGAGTAAAAAAACTAAAGAAATTACCTCCATGACTGATTATTTCTGTATCTCTAACAGACAAAATCTTTTAGTCATACTGTTAGAGATGCAATTTTAATCAATATTTCTACTCAAATCCTCTAGTTATCTGAATAATTTTACAAAAGTATATATACAAATTTATAGCAACATCATCATGGTCAATTTCTCCTATCTGATAATTAAGTAAACACATTGTTATAAATTAAATTCCTAGAATAATTGCAGATGTAGCAAAAAAGACAAATTGACTTACTGAACAAAAGCATGTTCTAGAGTAGGTAACAAAATGTTATATATTATGTACTCCCAGAGTGTTTTTCTATGTCACTATTTACATCACACCTAACAGACCATAAAATGTTCTGTGCCCTTGACGGAGTCATATTTAGACCCTGTGTACACCCACAAGCAAAGACATCTTGGGGCTAATACAACTAAAGTGAATCGTTGGAATAATTGGGACAGATACAAGAGAGAGAATATGAGGTAAATAAATATAGACTGAAACAAGTAAATGGATGTTGACAGATGATAGATAAGAGGTAGAAAAGAAAAGGTAAAATAAAATGAGATAAGGTGGTGGTATTTTAAATTGGATGATTATATATATTCCATGTACTATTACAAAAGTATTATATAGATTATGGTTTTGTTTCTTCAGTTTTCATTTATGTTTACTTGTGGTACTAGGGAATGAACCTAGGGTCATTCTACCACCAAGCTATACCTTTTTGTTTTTGTTTGTGTCCGGATCTTATTAAATTATCCAGAATGCACTCAGATTTATGATCTTTTTGCCTCGGCCTCCTAGAGGGCTGGCTGGGTTTCTAGGCATGTGCTACCACATCCAGCTAAAATTATGTTTCTTCACTTTAACAATCACCCCATGGAGTCTTACATGAAATGTGGAGATTGAGGCATGAAACTGAATTGCCCGTTATCTCACCTCTAATAAGTAACGTTCCTGGTTTGCAACTTTAAAATTTGCGAAGAGCAAACCCCAGGCATTGACTCCATATAACTCAGTGATTATTACATGGTGAGCAGCATTGGCAAAGCAGGGAACAGAAGAGGATGTTCCTGCTCTCATACAGCTTGCAGTCTACTGCG
The DNA here is from genome assembly GCA_004365215.1 of Cuniculus paca. NCBI lineage: Eukaryota > Metazoa > Chordata > Mammalia > Rodentia > Cuniculidae > Cuniculus > Cuniculus paca. The sequence continues at coordinate 951 of RJWT010037048.1, read as the reverse complement.
GAGAAAAGACTGAAAAATGTAAGCATATGTGTACTGGGGGCTAAAAGTCAATCTTACAAGAGTAAAATCAAGCTGAGGGAAGAGACTGAGAATAGTTTCTGTGAAAAAAAAGATGTTTGGGCAGAGATGGGAGATTAAAGTGCTGCCATCCAGTGACCAGAGTGAAGGGTCCCTTTGAGCTTAAGGAAAAGTTCACCTACTTTCCAATGGAACTTGCTGGACAAGTAAGAATAAAGGCAAGGAAATCCGGGAAATGAATTGACAGCGAAGCAAGGGGCAGTGAGTCAGAGAAATTGTCAGGGAAAGAGGACACAAATATTTATTTGGGATTGTACTCTAGGTGGTGTGCAAAGCCACAAGGATCTAGGGAAAGAGGTGGTGGGGTCTCTTCTGGTGTGAGAAGAATTACTCTAACTGCTGCCAAGAGAACCGAGGGTCAGGAGGCAAAGAAGAGGACCACATTTAAGAAGGTGACTCTCCACACCATAAACTCAGCGATGCCCCTTGAAATTAAAAACATTATGCCCCTTATTATTGTAAATAGATATAAATTACCTCTACAACTAGTTGCCAAAATAAACCAGAATTTAGAATATTTCAAACACTCAAAAATCTATTTAAAATACAAACAAATAATACTTGAAAAACAATTCACTTAAAAATCATTTATCTCAATATACACCTTTTTCTGCAAGAATACATTAGAAAGTAATGGTTAGAGGTCATATTCCGATGCCCATGTGTACACCTGCAATAAACATGAAAGCTAAAAGGGATGCATACAATGCTTTAAATTGACATATAATAACTATACATATTTATGGTGTATAGTGTGATAATTCCATACACAAACACAAATTATTTCTTTGTTCTGGGAATCGATTTCCTCTCTTCTAGTTATTTTGAGATAAAAAATAAATTATTGTAAACTGTAGTTATCCTAGGAGGCCA
>RJWT010037047.1:0-13135 GCA_004365215.1 Cuniculus paca | reverse complement strand
CCACTCTGGAACATGGTACTCTGAGGCTTTCTCCTCAAAGCAAAGTCTTTCACCTTTGCAGTTTGGAAGCTGCAAAGGTTCAAGGTTTGCTGCCTTTTGCACTGCCTTCAGGCCATCTTTTCTATTTCTCTGTTCTTCAGCAATCGAGGTCTCAGCTCTCTATCTTTGCAGTGCACAGCTTTACTAGAGCTTCTTTTTTTGGCCAAACTCACATTTCAAATCACTCTGCTGGGCTCTGTGCTCTTGATTTGTGATATAAATCTGGCTAAAAGCCCCCAACAATAGCCATGCCATGGCCTCAACATTCGACTGCCTTGATATTTCTTTTGCCAGATTAATCAGTCTACCATTCTTAATCTTAGTCTCAGGCAAAGTCTCTGGACATGAGCAAAATGCAGACAAACTTTCTGCCAAGCCATAACACACATGGTATGGAGTCCAACAACCAATGCAGTCCTTTTTCCCTCTTGAGCCTGGTCTTTACCGGCAGGCTCTCTATCAGCCTCCTGGTCTCCTGAGTTCTGACCAGAATCTCCCATGCAGAACAGCCTAAGCTGTCCCAGCTCTATACATTCAGGCGACATATCTGAACCTTTCCAAACTCTTCCCACAAGCCATTTCCAAAGGCTTTTGTACCACATGGTCAGGTACAGTCACAGCAACGACCTCACTCCACTGGTACCAAATTCTGTTTTGGTTACTTTTCTTTTGCTGAGACAAACACCTGACACCCAAAGTTAGGGAAGAAAAGGTTTGTTTAGCTTACAGTTTCTGGAGATTTCAGTCCATAATCAGCTGGCTCCAAGCAGGGTGGCATGGCACTGGGGCAACACTTCAAGGCAGCAGCCAGAGCAAAAGAGAGCAAACAAGCCTCTTCTCCTCCCTTAAACTGTACATAGGCCACCCCCCCAAACCTTCAGGGTGGGTGTAACACTCACAAAATATCCTTGCCCTCCTTTGCACAGGATGAGGATATTTACAAAGTAAGAACCCTGGCTCCCTGCTGAGTCTCTCAGTTAAACTTTTAAGCTGTACAAGTTGACACAATGTATTAACCATAACAGGGACTGAAAATGTGCCTGCTTCACTGGTTCTCAGTGTTTCCTAACATGGGTTTGAATCTGCCTGGGGGAAAGTGTTCATTCTGGCATAAAATCATCATACAGCGGAAGGACAGAATGGCAAGGAATTTGGGGCTTTGTGAGACTACTTGCATCTGACTCAAATGGAAAGGCTTAAGACACATGCTGACAAAGGCAAGCCTCACACCTACCTTTCCCATTTCATCAGTAAATATGGTGGAAAAGGATAACTGTAGCATCCCTTATCATATTTTTGCAGGTTGCAAATCCATTGGCCACTTACCCTGTTCAATGAGGGGGAAAATGCCCACTTCTTTTTCTAACACTTTAGTTATCAAGTTGCTTATTATGACTGTCTTTTGTATACAGCTTTTCTTTGCAAACAAAGGAATAACCATTACCCTGAAAACGTAGTTCCTTTCAACAACCTCCCATGTAGATGATGAGCTCACTCACTTTTAAGGGTTATCTGAATTCAATTTTAATTTCATAAAAAAGGAAGAAATCTGTATTGAGAGAATATCCAGTGTTGCTAAGTGTATCATGACTTTGGCCACTGAATTCACTATTACTGAGTAATAAGACCAGGACTTCACGTGGACAAGGAACTGACAAAGGACTGGGAAGAAATTCAAATTGGAGATAAGAAATGTAAGGATTTCCTGGGAATTTTTTTTTTGCTCATGTCAAAGGTTGTAAAAAGGTCAATGAAATGAAGATGGAGAACATTTCTACAAAATATTACCTGAATCTCACCCAATGCTCAAAGATACTTTCTCAGTCTCCTCCCACAAATATAAGGTTGCCAACATAGTTGGCCTGTTATGTAGAAAAATGAAACTAAACACATACCATCATATCACATAAACACACAAATAGCAAAACAGAAATCAAAGTTTTGGGTCATTCTGTTTATTTCACATAGGGCATTCAGTGACTATTGACTAGGGTACTTAAAAGTCATTTCAATTAGGAACCTCTTTAGTCCTTCATCAATTATTTCGAGTGTCCTAATCTCAAATACATCCTTTTCTTCTACAAACTTCTGAAAAAGATGAACACCTCCGCCAACACCAAAATAATGTGCTTTGCTGGCCAAAAGCACCTGTCCATCTTTACTCAACAGTCTAAGCAATGTTTGGTGCAAAGTAGTATAATAATTCGGATTGTAAATGGTTTCTGAGGTAAGAATGAGGTCATACTTTTTAATGAGTTTTTTGCTGCTTAATACAAGCTTACAAAACTCAGACCACTCTCCAGAAAATAAACGGCATTTACCTAGTTTTTGTACTACTTTTGACTTTCTGCATCTTGTCACATCTGGTTCACTTACACCATTTTCCTCGTCTTCCAAAGTGCAGTTAGCTACTACATTAGGTAAAGTCACCTCATCAATCACCAAACTGTTATAATCTTGAAAATGAATTTCTTTGGCCCCTCCCTTGAATGCAGTTATACCCAGCAACCCTGATCCGCAGCCAAGATCTAACACTTTTTTCCCAGCAAATTTCACTTTGGCCTTTGTGAAATAAGCCAGGAGGTCAAACGTACATTCCCAGATTTTTAAGCCTCCTTCATAAACACCTGTAATCAGATCAGAGTGAGAAGAAAAGCTTTTGGAAATTATATTTTCTCCAGGGAAGTTTTCTTTCGACCAGATAGTTTTCACTACTAATATTTTAACATGCTGAAGACCAGGTAAAACTTCTATGACTTTATTTTCTAACACTTTCTTTAAATCTTTAGGCATAGCATGCTCTTTGGCAACTCCCAGGCAGGCCTTTTTATTTGGGTCCAAGTCCCTTGAAGTATTGGCTGCATGGACTGGGCTGTCAGGGTCTTGAGAAGCAGCTACATTTTCCACTGACCTCCATTCCCACAAGTGCTCTGCATGCAGGTCAGACAGTTCTATAGGATGTTTCCTCTCCTTCTGTGTTCCTTTTTGATTTTCTGAGGCGGATGACACTTTTGAGGGATCCAGAGTCAAAGCTCCACCTTCAGGGGTTGTTAATTCATTTTCTACATGGTCTTCTATATTGAAATTAAATTGAAAGGTCATCTTTGTACTAAATGCACACGATTCTTAAATTCAAAAGACTCTTCAACTTCTGGATAAAATCTGATGACACACAGAAATGTGCCTCGATTATTTAATGAGTTCTACTGAGGTCAACTTCTCTTTAGCTGCTTATACACCATTACAAATATTTAGAGTTGTCTCCAAAGACTTTTTTGTTTGTTTGTTTGAGACAAGGTCTTGCTAGTTCAGGTTGGTCTTGAACTAACTATGCAGCCCAGGCTGGCCTCCAACTTGCAGGGATCCTCCTGTCTCAGCCTCACGTACTAGGATTACAGGTGTGGATCACCACACCTGACTTCAAAGACTTTTTAAAGAGGCCTTTGATTCTCTTTCATTTGACCCTGGAGAAAAAGATAAAATGATGATTAAAGCAAAAATAGCACATTTCACTAAAATGAAATATTAAGCCCTTTACCTAGCCTATACACCTGCCTTTTCTATAATAGCTATGGAAGGAGAGAAGAGATTTTGGGAAACATGCACACATTTTAAGGGTTCAAAAATTGGAGCAGAAAATAAGGTGCAAAAATAACCGAAAAAGAACAACGGTACAACAGTCACTGCCACCACTCCAGAACAAAGTCCGAGATTTTGAAACAGGAAAACCTAACTACCTGGCATCTCCCAACACTCCTGAGTATGCCAAGCACGTGCAGTCCTTGAACCTCCAGAATTTTTTTCCTTTTGTTACTGCCTCAAGACACAGGATTATATTTCAAGATTATATTTTGGTAAATCAACACCGCTTTTAAAATGAACATTCATAGGTGTTAGCAGAAGTGTGTAAATTCAACCAAATGATTTCACTACAACCATCTGGCCCAGACTGCCAACCCTCAGTGTATGAAGCTGGGGTCATCTGGGAGCAATTAATAAAGATAAGTTTGTTTATATAGCTGACCACGAAATTGGGACACTGCGTCAAGCATTTCTGCAGCAGGACTATAGGAAGTGGAACCAGCTGGTTCTTTTGCGTTTGTTTTTGTTCTGTTTTGCTTTTTGCAGTACTAAGGACTGAACCCGGGGCCTTCTCACAGGTTACACCCAACTTTTTTTTTTTTTTTTTTTGCGGGACCAGGGATTGAACTCGCGACCTCGCGCTTGCCAGGCAAGCGCTTATACACCCCAACTCCTTATGATTAATTTTTAAAATTTTGAGACAGGGTGTCACTAAATCGCTAAATTGCCTAGGTTGGACTCGAACCCGAGACCGTCCTACCTCAGCCTCCCATAGTACCAAAGCTCTGTACCACCTGCTGGATCTGCAGGGCAGTTCTGACGTCCCCACCCCTCAGGTTGCAGGAGGGGTACATACCCCAGTTTCCACCTCTCACTGTAGGCTGGGAGCCACTTCCTGGACGGGTCCCGATCAAACTTGAACCCAAAAGAGCAACTGCAAAGTCCCACGGAACCGACGCTTGTAAACCTGGGGACCTCTAGCCCTCACCTCCCAGAAGCGCCACGTCTCAAAGGAAAGTCTACGGCGATCCGGGGGTGGGCTGCACGCGGTTGGAAGAGTCCTCGCGTAGTCAGCCTACCAGCGCGAACCAGTGAGTCTAGTCCTCCGAGGAGCCAGATGGGCCTGCTTTCCTCTCTATGGTTCAGTCCTGACGGAAGGCTCGCAGGGCCTGCCGGGATAGCTGGGTTTCCGGTCGGGCTGTGGCGGGACTTGTTTGAAGTTGGCGTCTCCAGCGACAACATGTCTCAGGAACGCGTAGGCACCTTGGAGGAGTTGAGCAGCTGGCCGGAGGAACTGTGCCGCCGGGAGCTGCCATCTGTTCTGCCCCGGCTCCTTATATCCTCAGTGGTCACTTATCCACTCGCGGGGCCGCTTGCGTGGCGGCGGCCGGACCCTGTCTCCCCGGGGCGAGCGCCAAGACGGTGGGGACTGAGGGTCTGCAAGGCCAGGGCTCGGCTCTGGGCGGGGCGCGGCGTTTTCCCCCTGTGCCTTGGTCCGTTTCTGTGCGCTGCTTAATTGCAGGTCAGCTTGGGCGTCTTTGCATGGGGCTCTGGGGGAGGCGGGGACACAGTCCAGAACCACGAGCCGGTGGCTGTAGCGGGACTGATTCGCTGAGCTTTTCAAAACCTCCGTACACCGGGAATTTGAGTCACGCCGCCCTCGGTGTTGAGAGAATCAAAGGACAGAGCTCTAGCGAGGTGCCAGATATTAAAAAATGTTAAGTACAAGTGTTTTCTCCCTCCGGCTAATTAGAAGGAAGTGCTTCAGTTGCTACAGGTGTTGGCTTTCAGCTGCTTCGAGTTTTCTTAAACTAACATTTATTCAGTACTTTCTATGTGCCAGGTTCTGTGCTAAACACTTTCACCGGTTTTGTCTTTTGTTCTTGTTTGTGGTGCTGGGGATCCAACCCAGGGCCTCGTGCATGCTGGAGCAGGGCTCCATCCCTGAGCTAGATTCCCAGCCCTGCGCCTGAGTTGCTTGGTGTCACTTTTGCCAAGGACAGATAATTCTCCATGTATCTAACGCCCTTGTGGTGGCCAGTGTGACTGGAGTCCTAACCCCTTCTGTTGTACAAGGCACCGTTTCCTTTACATCGTCCTGCTCACCTTCCACATAAAATTATACTCGAAAGGAAACAAAAACTGACTGTCAGTTAATTGAACCTCTCCACACTGCACAAATAGGTTTTCAGTGAAAACTCAATGTAACTGTTACCGTCATACAGAAATCATTCACCTAGGCATTAGCTAAAGGTGGTACCAAAGCCCTTTTTTAGTCATTATGCGGGTGTGGAATTTCTTTCGGGCTTGGACACAAATCACCATCCTCCTACTCAAAACCACTTACTTGTGTACCAGCCATCGTGTTAGCTTTATGGGCACAAAAATAAGGAACGTGGTTTCTTGTCCTCCCCTCAAGTTTATGGGGACTTCACTAAATTTAAAGTTAACGTTTCCATCTTTGTATCACAAATTTAGCATATTCAGGAGAACTCAATCTGTTCTTCCAGTTTTCTTCACCTAAGTAGTTTTACAAACCAAAACCTTAAAAGCAAACAAACAAAAACCTAAGAGAAATACAAACAAACCTTGACTTCTGTCTTTCATAAGAAATTGTTTGGCTGGAAACTGAGTTAATCCGCTTATTTCCACCACTATTGCGACCCCACTGATTCTAAACTCCTACCACCTGTATTACTGTTTTGTTTCCTTATTTCTATTCATGGTCTCTTATAATCCATTCTTCAGAATAAGTTTGGGGTGAAAAACATAGGTCACATCATTTCCGTTTTTTTAAACCCCATTGACCATTCCCACGACTTAATGAATTAGGAATAAAATCTAGATTTACTTTCACAGCTCCCTGTGATATGAGGTTTGTTCCTCTTTCTCATACCTAACTACACTGTCTGCAGATACATCTGGCTTACTTGCCTAAAAATCTTTGTGCCTAGCCTAGTTTGTTCTCCCACCCTTTTGAACATATCATCGAGATCTTCGCTCGATTGTTACCTCCTTGAGGGGCCTTTTTTTTTTTTTTTTTTTGCGGCACCAGGGATCCAACTCAGAGGGGCCTCTTTAGAGCCCTCAGTCTCAGGTAATTCCCCAGACCCAGTCTGTTAAGACTTAAATTATTGCTGTGTTTGGAAGGCATTTTATCATTAACAAATAATCTGCTTTTCCTCCTGCACTTATCCTCATTGGACGGTAAAGATAGAGGCAGGAATTTGGTTTTGTTCATTCCTTTATGCTCAGCATGATGCTAGTACCTGGCACGTGGTAAGTGATAAAGGAAAAACATGTTTCGTGGTTTAAAAATAGTTGAAAGTGTCAGGTAAATATTTTCATTATATGGTAATATTTTTTCGCTGTTTGCAATAAATGAAAGAAGCCCACAATCCAATTCACCCTAATGCAATTACTTTCATATTTTGTATTTTACATATTATTGTCTAGTCCTTATGTATGTAATCATAATTTATGATTACCTGTGGAATAGCAAAAATCTTTTTGAGCTTTACTGAAATTTTTCCATAAGACATATTCTACCTTACTGAACTCAGGAGTTTATGACTATACCTCATTGTGACAGCTGTTGTGAAAAATGTACACAAAGCAAGATTTCAGAGAAGGAATCAATCCTTGTATTACTGTGATAAGTTTTATGCATTTGTATTTCTTGTTAACATATTCTTTAACGATCCCTATGATATTTTTCCCCCCTTGTGGTATTTTTACAGTAAAACATTGTTAGCAATTCTTAGTGGTGTACAACTTTTGTATTAAATATAGGGTAATTTCTGGTAAGGTTGATATGATAGGAATGCAAGTACTGTAATACGGAAAAACATAAGTACAAATAAAGTAGAAATGATGAAGAGAGAGAAATTTCTGTCCAGTAGCAGAGACTAGAAGTTCATGGGTTAGTGTGGCATTGTTACTTGTCTGTCAAAAATATTTTATAACTGGTAGTGGTTCGAAAAGGTAATCTTATCCCTAAATAGTTTTGAAATTTTTTCACAATATTATTTACCTAACATTAAATTTTTAAAATGAAAGTAATTTGAGTCTAATTTTAGTCTCATGAATGTTTTCTAAATTTTAAGGCTCCTTTTTGAATTTTGTATGATGAATGAATACTGTATTACAGTGATGCGAGTATCTTCCTTAATTATTTTACTCTATGTATCAACATTCTGAGAGTTGGGTTGAGCATATTCGTAAGTAAAACTATTTTGATTATATAATTTACTTTGATGTGACTGAGTTCTCAGCCCCACATAGATCAATGGATGTGACCTTACCGTTTTGTGTTCCTTTCAACTCTAATCATTGTCTATTTTATAACCTCTGCAACCTTTAGTTATTTAAATGAGCAGACTTCTTCAAAGTACACTGCTTGATGTCGTTTGCAGAAAGTTGACTTTATTTTCATCTTTTATCATCTTCCTTGATAGGGTTTACTCCCTTAGGAGAGAAGAGAGTTACAACTGTAGATGGCTCAGTTACATTTTGAGTTAGCTTATTTATATTTCATTTGTTTGTAGAATATTTGTTTATACATGTGAATCCGAATTGTCAGTTGGAGTCTAATTTTTTCAGGGAACAATTATTTTTTAGAGTATAAAAGTTACGCATATTCATTATAGAACATTGAAATATGCTGAAAATCAAATAAGATAGTGAGAATGATCTCATTTCTGTACATTCTTGTTAGTCTATTCTGTGTATGTACATGTTTCTGTTAAATTGGGATTATACTATTTTGGAATCTTTATTTAACTTCAAACTACTGTGAACTTTTTTTTGTTTTTAAATATTTTAATGACTGCAGATGCTGTTTGACAGGTGTTTCCATGTCGGTTTAGCTAGTGTTCAGCTGCTGGATATACAGACATTTTTCTTCTTTTTCTTTTGCTATTAGATACAACCTATCTATGTAGAATATATCTGTATAGAATATAGCATTTTGACACTGTACAAAGCTTCAAATTAGTAATGCTTACATATTCTCACATTTGGTAAAAACAGACTTTTGCTAATTGACATAATTTTACAAAATATTATTTTGCTTTATAGAAATTTTGAAAATTATGATAGAAATGTTTTTACCTCACATGAACCACCTGACATTGGAAAAGACTTTCTTTTCACAAGTATTACCAAAGGTACAGTATTACGGTCTTAATCTACATTTTATAAAGGTTCTTAAAATCTAGTCTCAGTTTTACATTATTTAGTCTTAATTTACCCCCGTATTCTAATTTATCAAACATACCTGAAGTACAAGTAGGTAGTAAATAATAGATCTTATGTGGGTATGTGGTGTAGCTGTAATTATTAGATGATTGAAAACTTTTGTTTTCAGGTTTTACTAATTGAATTTAAATTATTCATGATTAATTTTAAATACACTCAAGTTACTCAATGAAAATTTGTGATGGATAGAAGTTTTCTAAAGTTCCTTAATCATCACTGTAGTGTTTATTAATAATTACTGAATTTCAATGTTTAGAAAAATGGAACCAAAAAATTTAATAAAGAAGACTTAGAAGAGTAAAAACTAAAGTGTTGGTCAAATCAAGTAACTAAAAGAAAATATTAATTTCACAAACTGCATTGCTGATTTTTGCATGTGTATGTTATATTGTTTCTCTGAAAAGCATAGGCATCCTTTTTTTTAAAGTAGAAGGAACTAAAGATGCTGTCTGCTAAAATGAAAAACTTTTATGATACTTTGTTCGGATAAATTTCTAAGTTTAGCTTTTAAGTAAATAATCATCAGAATTCCTTTTACTTTACTTACGTACTCTATCTGAAAAGTTTCTTAGAATTTGTTCTCTATTACCAAAAAAGATCTTGTAGGTGAAAACAAGTGTGTGAATGTTAACTGGCCTATAGAAAACAGTATCCTGTTTAACTACATTGTGTTGTTGCCTGCATTGTTATTCTTCAGGGTGTGGGCCATTTAAATTATTTAGAAAGATCTGAGTATTAAGGTACTAGTGTGGTTATGTTTTTATAGAAAAAAACTTGATTGTAGGTTCACATGCCGTACCCCCTAATCCAGCAAGGGCATTTTGAATTAGTCATGAAAGGTGGAAAGCTAGAATGTAAGTTAATAATGAAAGAGTGATTCAGTATAAACTTATTACCACTACCAGAATATACCTTTGTAAATGCCCACATGAATTTTGATTGGTCAAGGTGGTCATCTTTTTTGTTTTTTGCTTTTGTTTTTTTGAGACAGGACCTCACTGCAGTTCCATCTGACCTTGAGCTCACGTCAGTCCTCTTGCCTCAGCCTCCTGAGTGCTGGGATTTTAGATGTGTACCACTACCACTTCTGGCAGTCATCTTTTGTTGTGTAGAGTAGGATTAATATTGGTTGCATCCCAAAGTGAACTTTGAGTAATTTTTTTATATTTATTCAAACCACAGAAATGGAAGGTAAATTGATTTCTGAGGCTTTTTTCTTCTTGGAGATTGCATTATGTAAATATATTTTATGTGTAGCTTTTACTTATCTAGGTACATTTGGTAAGTTACATAGTACCCAATGGAAGTTACTAATACAAAACCAAATCATTGTATTACAGCCTTTTTTCTTTAAAAATGTCCTTAGAGCCGGGCCTGGTGGTGCCTGCCTGTAATCCCAGCACTCAGGAGGCTAAGACAGAAGAATCATTGCGAGTTCAAGATGAGCCTGAGCTACAAAGTGAGCTCAAGGCCAGTCTGAATGGCATAGCAAGGCCCTGTCTCAAAAAGACAAGGGCTGATGATTTAGCTCAGTGGCATAAGTGCCTGCCTGGCAAGTACGAGGTCGCGAGTTCTATCCCTGATGCTGCAAAAAATAAAAAAAAAAAAAGTCCGTAGGTGGGCATGGTGGTACATACCTGTAATCCCAGCACTCTAGAAGGCTGAGGCGGAAGAATCTCAAGTTTGAGCTCAGCCTGGGCAACTTAGTGACTTACACACTGTCTCAAAAGGGCTAGAGATGTGACTCAGTGCAAAGGTGCTGGGTTAAGTCCCCAGTACTGGAAAAAGAAATAAAATTTAAAAAACTTTTCTAATGATTTCTGTTTTTCTGATATGTTTATAACCCAATTTGTTTTCACAGACTGTAAAAGTATTTGATGAGATGATGTATGAATTAACCACTCAAGCCAGAGGATTGTCAAGCCAAAATGTAGAAATTCAGGCCACTCTAAGAAATATTTTACAAGTGAGTCAAGTGTATGGGAGTGATCAGCGGAAAGTGAGAATTGCTATGTTGATATTGATTAGCCAGGTATTTCTTATGTAATGCGTTATGCTGGAAGTAAATTTGTGGACTTACAGAAAGATAAACAGGAATTTTTTAAATACAATTTTATGTTGATTAAATATCTGCATTCTTACAAAAATGTAAGTCAGGATAGCATGCCCTCCCTCTAATTTCAAATATGCATGGAATACCTGCCAGGTGCTTTGAGGTGTGGGCTCGGATTCCAGGTGGCTTGCCAGTTGCTGCAATACTGTATGGGTGGTTCTTTGATAGGTTCTGTGAAAAAACAGTATCTGCTGTATCCCTAGTGCCCAGGATACCTTCTGATACCTCATTTATTGTGCATAAAAATGTATAACTAGAATGAAATGTCTTTACTTACTTTCAGACAATGGTGCAGGTTTTAGGAGCTCTTACAGGATGTGTTCAGCATGTCTGTGCCACACAAGAATCCATCATTCTAGAAAACATTCATAGTCTCCCCTCTTCAGTCCTTCATGTAATCAAAAGTACATTTGTACATTGCAAGGTAAGTAACAAGTGTAGGTACACTTTAACCTAGAATCAGCGGGTGAGGGAGCTGAGTAAAATAGTTGTGTAGATGAGATTTCACATTGTAGTGTTATTAGGATATTCTTTTCCCTAGTACAAAAAGCATGTATGCGGTAATTACTTCAAAATAAGTGGTTATGTGGGTTGGTCACGCAGGTGGCAGCTGCAGGAGAATCGGAATCCAGGAATCATTATAACTCTCGAGTTACAACTGGCCTGATAACTTGGGTTATGTCCAGAATTTTAGTTTTAACTTATGACCAGAGTCTTGAGTTATGATCTGAATGCCAGCTGCTTATGCTTCCAGATGGTCTCAGATACAATATAACCCTGTATCTGAATTCTGGAAGAGTTCTGGAAAGAGCATTACCACATCGTTTCCTGTGTGGGCTTAATTGAGAACTCCTGGGCCAGTATCTCTAAGAACACTGAGATCTGCTTGTACACAGGGGACTTCCAAGGCTGGTTAGAGGAGCCTCAGCCTTCAGTTGGCGACTTGAGCCAGCCCTCGGGAATGAATTGAGTTCATAAGTCAGGGCCCTGTATACCACAAGTTCAGTGGCTTCATAAACAAGTTGTCTAGAGAATGGGCTCTGACAGTGAAGCACCACCTATCATTTGCCACACCTACTAAACAGACCTCCAGCTACCCTGCACACAGTGATGCTGGGAAGAACAAAGGTCCAGACTGCAGAAGTTTTTCCAGAAGCTTGATGGTGTGCCTGTGCACTTGAAATGAAGCCTGCCCGACCACATGCTTTACCAGACAACCGTGACGCTGATGCTGAGAGGAACCATTTACTGCCTTGTCGCCCTCTACATATCCCCGCAGCCCAGAAACAAACGGGTTAGGCTGCAGAGGACTCGCTGGCTTTTTGACATAAACTCTTTGAATTTTTCTTTTTCTTTTTTTTTTCTTCACTTAGATAGTTTAGTTAACATTTTGCAAAAAAGGTACGGAGACAGTAGTTTGGTTTATGAAATGCATATAGCTCGTCAGATGTGAGTTGACAGTTAAAGAAAAGCAGCTGTTTGAAGAAATGATGCTGTGCACAGTGTATGGGCTCCTGATTTTCCTGCAGGTTCTGGATGAAGGTTACACACAGGCGTATTCATGTCAGTCAGTACTGAGGTCTTTGGGGCTTGACATTTCATTTTTAAGTGTGGAGCCTTTCTAGATCTGGGTGAGACTGAAGACAGAAGTCAAGGCCAGTTGCATGAAATGAGTGCAAGACATCACCTTGCGAATTTTTCCATCTTGCAGTAAGATGTGAAGAGATTATTTGCAGCCTGTCTATATTCATTTGTTTCTAAGAGTTATGTGCTTCATCCAAGATATTTAGTGACATTATGTGTAACTGTCTTCTATTTTATTCTACCACAGGAACAGAGAATACTTGTTTAGTGTTGCACTTTAGACTGGTGTCTTTTTTTTTTTTTTTTTTTTGTAATTTTGAGACAAGGTTTCACTATGCAGTTCAGGCTGGCCATGTACTTACTTTGTAGCCCAGGCCTGGAGTTCACAGTAATCCTCCTGCTTCAGCCTTCCAAGTGCTGACATTACAGATGTGTGCCCAGGCATTTTGGTACTGCTATTTGTTGATAAATGAAAATTGTTAGTTAATTAATACTTCTTTTTGGTGATAGGGTATTAAAATGTCATGCACTTGAGCAAATGTTATTTCCCTTTTAGTT
>RJWT010037046.1:0-13135 GCA_004365215.1 Cuniculus paca | reverse complement strand
TTTCTCATCTTCTAATGATTCCTTCACAGTGGTTAGAGTTCATCACACCCCATACATGCAGTTAGGATAGTGTATTTTTCCATAGAATTGTGGGTCAGATTTGCCTATATGCATGCCCAGATGACTAATCGGCGTTTGCGTGTGTTCCCTCAGTGTAAGGCATTACAGTGGGGTCCTCAGCTGATTCCTAAACTTCCTGTATCACAGCACAACAAACACCTAGTTATCTGTAATCTCGGATCTCTGGGAGACAGAGGCAGGAAAATCTTACAAGCATGAGTCCAGCTTGGGCAACTCAGTGATTTAGAAAGACCTGGGGATAGCTCAATGAGAAGGCCTTGGATTCAATCTCCTGCACTAAAACAAAACAAAACAAAACAAAACAAACTCTATGAACTGGTGACTTTATGATTGTGATTCACTGCCTGGGGTCTCAGACAACACAGTGGAACGATATGAAGACCAGTGAAGCAGGGTCAAAAGTAAAACACCCTAGACTTGGAGAAACTGCCATGCTCTTCCTCAGGTTCTCTTCTTGTGACAATTCCCTGGAGAGATGAAGCTTGTCTCCAAGCCACAGTTAACTTCCACAGTGTTCTCAAAAGTACCCTTCCCACCTTCTTGTTTTTTCATTCTGTACAGAGATGACACCCCACTAAAGGTAACTCTCTGCTACCAAGTTGTGGCCACTTCAGCAATCGATGTGGTTCCATTTCTTGCCATCTGTCTGTCTATTTGTTGAATGATTTACCTGCACACTATTCTAGATGTCTGAGTTGACTGGAAGTCTGAACTCTGATTTACTGGGAAGGGGGGTGGCTACTTAATTCAACGTGATTTAAAGAGTCACACAATCTGTCTATATTTGGAAGTATCTACCCTGCTGGCATCACACAGAACCAGACACAGCCCAAGGCCTTGTGTTTCCTGTGTAACTCAGCAACCTGCACAAATGTCTCTTTTGCATATTATCAATGTGTCTTTTAGTCTTGCAATTCTCGAAGCAATCTCAGTCTGAACAAGCAGAATCCTGCATGCCGTGGTGCAGTAGTCAACTGGCTCACACTACCACACACAGTTTCAAAATATGCATGCTAGCCCAGTGCAGGATCTTTTATGCTTGTTAAAGAACACACATTCTTAATTGTTATATCTGACATGTCCGATAAGGTATTTTTTTGCCTTGTTTTTACTTCTGTATTGATACAAGATGGGATAAGGGCTGTGATTTATAACTCAGTGAAATACTGTAGCAATGATACTTTTCTAGCACTCTATCAGCAAGATATTTGCTACAGAAAGACCCCACAACCCTCCTGGAAGCTTCCAACAACCTAACAGATGCTAGGCACAACATGAGCTGTGGAAAGAGTAACTGTTAAAGAAGATGTGTTCCAGCTACGGTGAGAGTGAGAACTACAGTCTTCAGGTGAAAGTAATCACTGAGTTCTATCAAGGTATCCCTAGTGAGAGTTCAAAGGTGGGGATTCAGACATCTACCTGGTGCTTTGTGGTTATCCTATATGAATGGCACTTACACAAAATGGAATAAAGAAGCAAGAAGATCACAATTCTTCCTCAGAATGCATAAAATTTCCCCTAAAGACCACTCATTATCATTCACTGAAGATCTTTTTGGTGATCGGCTCAGTTTTCTTGATGATACGCAGATGCATTTATTTCACATCAAAGGTACAAACAACCCTGTCCACTGATTCAGGTTTATACATCTATTATGTATGAGTTTGACTACTGTGAATCAGTTCTGAGTTGATCTCAGAAAAACCGATAGAATTAATTTTAAAAGATGCAAAATTGAGGGATCTGCCCATCAAAGGTCCTTCTTTACAAGGACCAACTGGACCCTATTTAACTTTTTACCCAGGATTACGAAGTCATAAATCATGGAACTGAGTATTTCTAGATGCATTCTTTGAGATTTTCCATGAATTCTACTGCTCAAATTGACCTAGTTTCTGTCCTCAAAGACTAGCAGTTGAGTTCCTCTGTCTCTGTAAGCTATCCACTATATTCTTTAAAAAAAAAAGTATCTTTTGTTAGCTTCTATTAGGCTGATGTGGAGTCTTTTTTTTTTTATACAACCTAGGATCATAAATTATTCAGGAGCAATGAGGCCTTTTCCATTCAGGCACCAATGGAGGTTCAAGAAAGCCACAATGTCTACAACTAGGTTTCAGCACCCAGCAGCAGGATAATTAACCTTTTACTAGAGGTGTGAAGCCTTCTTCTTCTCCCCAGGCAGAGACAAACAATTCACCCAGGCCCGACTGAGCAATGGGATCATCTGAGCCCACATGGTTTGCACAGGGAGGAGAAGCTGGAGCTGCCCCAGCGGTCCTGGCCAACTTCAGGCTGCAGGGCCCAGGCAGAGAGCTCCTGCCGCACCCTGGGCGGTCCGGTGGAAACAAACTGTCTACCGCCTGGTTCTGGCAGCAGTAGCAGGACCAGCACCAAGGAAAGTTCGGACTCCAGACCCCCCAAAACCAGGAAATTCCAGACTGCAGCCTAAATTGTCACTGGCCTCCTGAGCTGTGCTCCCAGCTCACACGTCATGCAGCCTCAGCCTACAGCACAGCATGCAGCCAGCTGCCCATGTGGGCTAAATTATGGAGGCTCAGGACTCCCAAGGACAAGCCCTTCCATAATTCTACCACCCTCTGAACCTGGGGCAAGAAGAAGCCTTCACCCGCTGTTTGCTTTAATACTTGGAAGGAGCAGGCTGTTAATTTTAACTAGGGCATCAGAAACAGAACACTAACGTTTGTTACTATGGGCCAGAAACTGAACTAGATATTGAATGAAAATTACCTGACCACTCACTCTTCCAACAGCAGTTTGGTCAAAGTACTACCATTTCCATTATACAAAGGTTGTCCACAGTTGTATGATGCATAATATGCACCGTGTATGGAATTTGATCCCTTTTATTTTGTCTCCAAAAACCTAGGACCGTATCTGATGCTGTCTAACTGATGGAACCAAGAGAGTTCTCAAGTGCCTTTTTAAAATTATAAAGCCAGTTCATGCTACTAGACTTTTCTGTTGAAACAGCCAGGAAATGTTGTCCTATGGGCCAGGAGACTTTCCTTTCTGTGCTGGCCTGGCAAGGTTTGCTGTCATTGGGAAAATGACTAGCTCACAAGGACAGGACTTGGAAGAGAGACCCCAGGATTAAGAATCAGAAGCCAAAGCCAGTCCTCAGCCATGTCTGCATGACATGGGTTCTAATACTTGCCTTCTCCATATCTCTCACCCATGCATGTGTAAGACACCCCGTAACAATGTCTCTGCCTGCAGCAGCAGAGGGCCTCGTGAACAGGCAATAACCTGCTCAAAGGGGCAGAGAGACACTCTGTCCCAGCCTAATAGGGGCAAGTTTTTATCACCAGCATTATTTAGACTTGGAAAAGAAGGAAGCTATTAGTTGTATTATTGTTTTTAAATTCTGTACAGACAATATACTCCTTATGAATTACAGGGGAGTTCTCTCCCAACTTCCCACTTCTGCATGCCCCTAGATGATGAATTGACCAGTAAAAATACAAAGTTGCTACTACAGTGGGGTTGATAGACTATGAATACCACATCTATCACTTACACATTCGGAAACTGAGACCCCTTAAAGAAAAGCAACTTGCCCAAGATCACATATCAAAGAGAGTCAGAGGCAAGTCTTCTCAACATCAGGGTTTCTCAACATAAAGTTACAGAGATATAGCATAAATGTAAAGTAGTATTATATCTGTATCCTATGACCATAATATGATCCCAAATATGTCCAAAAGATTCAGTCTGTTTAGACTTTGTCCCTTTTGTGACATTTACTCTAATGGGGTAACATAATTTTTGTATTCTACAGATTTGTGCTCACTCTTCAGGTGCTACCAATCTCACAGTGGGGAGAAGACAAAATATGAGCAGTCAATTAGGGCTGTAATGTTAATTAGATAATGTAATGTAGAAATGACTGCCCCCGACTCTGACATAAGAAGTGTCACAGAGCAACATCTGATGAGTCCACAAATTAGTGGCCCAGGAAAGCAGAAGGAGAAACACCATCTTGTCTTTTCTGTGAACCTTTCCTGGCTCCTGCAGGGTCCTCCAGCCTTCCTAAACCCTTAATCAGTAACTTAAACAGGTGATTTATTTGGGAATTATATGTTTTCAGAAGATGTTTGGGGGAAAGATTAAGAGAGTGGCATCAATAGACCTGTGTTTATAACTCATCCCTGTTATTTGTTAAGTAAGTGATCTTGAACCAGTCTCTACCTCTGAGATGATATTTTCCATTTCACAAGGTGGGAACAATAATCTGTACTTCTCACGACCAATCGAGGGTTATATAGAAAACTAGACAGAAAGTATCTATCATGGTATTTAGCTCATGTTGAATACAGAGCAATTTCTTTTTCTTCTGGACTCAAATTTATTGAGTCTCATGTAATTTAGCATAACCCTTTGTGACATCAAGACTTCATTGGTTCAGTTGACTCAAAAGTGTTCAGGAAACTACTACTTTTGTTTTTAACAAAAGAAGAAAGTTGGATTCATAATATCTTTCATTGAGAATCAACTGAATTGTGAGTTGCTCTTTAGGATCTCGTATCCATAATGCAGCTCTATCATTTGTTTGATGCAAAGTGGTATGAATAACCAAGGAAGAAAAATTATAACCCTGAACATCTCTGAACCCAGGTGATTCTACTGGAAACATTTTTAATCTCTAAAACATATTTAGTTTCACAGAACATATGAACAGATTGAAGAAAATAATTCAATAAAACAAATACAAATTGTCATGACAAATAATACATTCATCCTCCAAAAGAAAGCCATCATTTATCACTATAGACATGAACATGATATACCAAAATTAGTTAAAAAATGATTTTTATTAATTAAGTAGTTAATAAAAAGATCATTTATATTACTTATTACAATTAAAGAATACTTCATTATAGACAGTAAGAATTCTATGTTAGAGGATTTAGAGCTAAAATATCCTCCAAGTATATCATGGGTGAGAGATAGAGTTCTCAGAAAGTGATTGGCTCATGAAGGCTCGAACATCATCAAATGGATTAATCAGTCCATTGATTAGATCGTAATTTGATGGTGTTTTGGAGATGCAAAGGAAACATGAGATAGGGCCTAGTCGAAGGGAGTGAATCCTGAGAGTATAACCTTGGAGAATAGCTAGTTTCCAGCCCCTTCCTCTGTGGATCTTTCTCTCTCTGCCTCCTGACTGCCATGAGGTGGGCAGCTTTTGACCGTCATACCCTGTCACCTTGATGCTCCTGTATCACCACAGGCCCAAAAGCAGCAGAGCTAGCTAACTATGGACTGAAACTGCAGAAATCATGAGCCAAAATAAATCTTTTCTCCTTTAAATTCATTTTCTCAGGTATTTTGTCACAGTGATGGAAAACTGACTAACACGGAGGGTATACACATACTCTCAGATGTATATATATATATATTTTTTTCATATACATATGTAGTTCAATGTTCCAATACATTGTCCATATTTTCTACAATTTCCATTATAATCAGAAAAGAAATCAATACTTATTTCCCTTTACTAAGATCACACACACATAGATTTTATAAAAGGCAAGTAAACATTAAATTTCTGACTACGATGAAAATTGTAAAAAATGTGTCAACATAATACACCACTCAACGTCCAAACAGGAGACATAGCACATAACAATTTTAATAGGAAAAGTTTAACAAAATGAATAATGAGTATAATGTGGGATTACCTACTAAGGAGCTAAAACACTTCCATAAAGCACCGTCGAGTAGTCTAGGAAGCAGCGGCTACCTCTAGGACTGAGAGAGAATCAATTCAATTCTCCCCTTTCAAACAGGATCTAACTCCGGTTAAGGCAGCTCCTGCAGGGTGAGTACATTCCCTGAGATGAGCATTCTTGGATCTTGGGAGGGGCCCTCACGGGAAAGCATCATGTTCCCTCTGGCAGTGTGACTGAAATCCTCGGGAGGTCACCAGCTGCCATACTGGCTACCTCCTGCCAGAGAGAAGCCCCCACACCAGAACAGGGATGAAAAGCCTTTCCCAGGCAGTGTCTCTTTGCGCCCTCTACTGGCCAAGTGTAGACTGTGTAAGCCTGCAAAGAAGAGATATTCCAGGATCCTGTGGAAGGTAAGGAAGGGTGCAGGTGTAGCAGAGAGACTTGAATTAATGATAACACATGCAAGAAAATACAAGAACTAGAGATCACCTACTCATAATATCAACAACTGAAAATAAATCTTATGTTTTGATCTCCAAATTTTTCTCAAACTTTTATATATTTGGAAAAGGGAGATGTCTTTGCATACTTATATGAAATTAAGTTATAGTTTACATACCTCCCAACTGTATTGACTTTTCACTTAGTATCATGAATCATGATTCGTATCACCAAAAGTTCCTTTTGACATAATTTTATTGGGTGCATAATATTCCACAATGAAATATAGTATGTGTGTACCCTTCTATTGTTAAATATTATTTTAATTTGTCTTTGTTAGAGATAATACATAAATTCTTAGATACAAATGGTATATTTTTTTTCTTTTTTTTTTCTTTTTTTGCAGCACTGGGAATTGAACTCATGACCTTGTGCTTGCCAGGCAGGCGCTTAGGCCACTGAGTTAGATCCCTGGCCCTTGTCTTTTTGAGACAGGGTCTCACTATGCAGTTCAGGCTGGCCTTGAGCTTACTTTGTAGCTCAGGCTGGTCTCTAACTCACAACAATCCTCCAGTCTCAGCCTCCCGAATGCTGGGATTACAGGCATGAGCCACCACACCTGGCTGCAAATGGTATATTTCCTAATTCAAAGTTTCAACCATATTAAAACCTCTTACTCTTTCTTTTAATTACTCTTTATAATTTTAAAGCCAACTTACATTTCCTCAAAAGTATATATGTATATTATGTCCATCTCATGACATTCTCATCAACAAAGAGCAGTATCCAATTTAAAAATATTGTTATATTTTTAGAGGTAATTTAATTTTTATATTTTCATCACTAGTGAAATTATCAGCTTTTTACATCTTTAAGTTACATTTCTGGATAGAGGTATTAGTTTTAGATATCTGTTTGAAATTTTGACATGCTTATTTTTAATATATAAAAAAATCCTTCTGTTGAATTGCCAAAATAATGAATTAAGCCATTAAATAGAAATACATGATAGCATTAACTACGATAAATGCTTTTATCATGCACAATAAGGTAGTTGTGCTAATGATGAAAAATAAATTTCTTTTGCATTTTACATTTTCTAAATTTTCCTTATAAATACAAGCTTTTTTAATTATAAGGAAATTTGTATATTAAAAATTAAAATGTATATTTGGCCAAGTTACAGATGTAATTATTTTTATGGTTAACACTAGAAGTCTACTTGCTAAAAAAATAACAAAAGAAAAATAGCCTTTTTTGTTAGATAACATTATTGTGGAAGTTGTAACCAACGAAAGAGGCATAAGCCAGAAAAAGAAAGAGATATATATAATGGTCATGAAGAATTAAATGATTATTATCTATTCCGTATATGGCTCCAATATTACTATAGAAGGATTTTTGTCTTGAGAAAACTTCTGATATCTATATAAGTCATACTACAAAAGAAAATTGAAGAAGGAAGAGGAGCATGTTGTAGCAAAAAGAAAATTGCTCCTTGTCTATGCTAAAGTTTAACATACAATAAATAAAACACTGCAAATTTTTGGGAAGTGAAGAGTTATTCCATAAATATTATGTGACTTCATGTTAAAAGACTATTACTCTCATCTCACACTATATCCCAAGCACATATTTAAGGGATTAAAATGTCAATATAAAAGCAAACTACACATTTTCTAATTTGTTATAATCTTAAAGCAATCAAAAAAGAATTAGAAAAATATAAAAATTGAACAAGCTAAATCTTACTTGTATAAGTTTTAAATAGAATGCTATGTCTAACAAAAAATGCACATGAAGCAATATTGTGCATAGAAATGTCACATTTACTTGGTTAACAACTCAGATAAATTAAGAAGAGCATTATACCCCAATTGGTAAAAAGGAAAAGAGAATATGAGCAGGAGGATTATTCGGTAATCATGAACTAGAACCATTAAGAGAAGATTAGAAAGGGTACTAAGTTCAATCACCAAAGAAAACTCTCCCTGTGGTTTAAAACAAAAATGGGGAAGCTGACCATTGACTGATAGCCATGCTAGATTTTGTTGTTAAAACCAAAGATTTAAGTTGCTACTTAAATGAGCTTCAGACAATGACATATTCATCAACCCAAAAACATGTTTTTGTTCAAATGAGAATGGCTGTAAGTCATAATGTCTCTAGTGTGTGTATGCGTGCGTGAATGTGACGTGTGAAATTCCACTTAAGCACCCAGACAGATGGAAACCACAGCATGAGCTGCATCTCTTTTGGGGTAGCGTCCAACAAAATGGTCTGGATTTGTTTTGAAATGTCTTCCCTGAAGAAGTATTCCCAAGAGGCATCTTGTATACTAAATCTTTGTGCTTGGCTTCCCTGCAAAAGTCAGGCTGTGGGAAGAGCTGAGGATGCCTGCAGCAGAGATGAGACCCAGGAGAGTGTCCCACCTCTGGGACCTAGAATCTTCATTTATATTTAGGTCTGCTGCTGAGCATGGCTGGTCTTGGGACCTGTACTGTGGACAGAGAAGGAGAGGTGCAAATTTATCTATGGAGTTGCCTTTTTTCTACCCTCAACATCCACATGTGTTTTGGAATGCTAGAAAAAAAGCTGGAATTGAAGAATCCCAGTTCTTTCATTAAATAGCTGGATGATCATGGGTAAGAGTTACATAAGCCTGTGAATGGTGACCTTCACAGCAAGGAAATGAGGTTGATACTTGTTCTACTTTTGTCACTAAATTATCGGAGTAAATGCAGCTAATTTCAAAGTAATTGTGCAAGATGGTTGAAACTCAGAGACAAGTCAGACTTTCTGAATTCTAATCTTGTTTCTCCAGCTTGGCAACCTTGAGTAAATTTATTTAACTTACCTTTGCTCAATTTCACCATCTGTAAAATGGAAAATATTGCCCATGGAATTATTATGAAAACTAAATTACATATGATAGCGCTGTAGCAAGACCTGGAATACTGTTGTTATTACCAGTACTCTGAGTTTAGAAAGCCCTACTATTCAAGCCTTCTTTCTTATATTTTCACTTTTATCCTGCCCAGCGTGTGCTTATCTCCCGGCTTCTAAGTGACGTTTGTAGTTTGTAATTATTTCCACATTTAATGCCATCTGACACATAAATGGCAGCTTCTGTAATTTTTATCTACCTGAGGTCCATGACCACATCATTTACTCAGCAGACAATTACTGAGCACCTACTATATGCCAACCCATGAACACAATCATGATTTAAAGTAAGTCTTGGTCTTTTAAATCCTAGTACTCGAGTGCTCAAAGAACTGATTTCAAGACCAAGTGATAATTTTTTTAAAAATGAGTGAAAAAGCAAAGCTCTAAGGGAAATGGAATGAGATAGGATTAAATCTTCCTACTGAGACAATTCTATAGATCCTTTGAGCAAGGTCTAAATGTACCTGGAGGCCCGATATAGTCCTGATACAGTCCTGTTTGTAAAGTTTGTGCTAAATGTGAGACATCTACTAACTAGTTGGCTGCAGAACTCACTACACCATCTTAGATAACCTTGCATTGAATCTCTTCCCATATACCTGCAATAGATTCAGATTCATGACCCTACTTCCTAAAGAATTGATACAAAACATCAACTTCATCTATCCTCTCTGGAGGCTATCAGGGGATATGTATAAGAGGCATGCAGGATTATAGGT
This sequence comes from Cuniculus paca, assembly GCA_004365215.1. NCBI lineage: Eukaryota > Metazoa > Chordata > Mammalia > Rodentia > Cuniculidae > Cuniculus > Cuniculus paca. Next base: position 3,249 of record RJWT010037046.1, on the reverse strand, counting down.
GGAAAGTGTCCCTAAAAAACTTAACACAATGAAATGAAAACGATTAGAAAATGTTTGACTGGTGTGGAATAAACCAAATTCTCATACATTATAATTTCTGCAAGTATCAATTGGTATAACTTTGTAAAACTTTTTGCTCATTGTGTGAACATCTGCAGACCCTATGACTAACAGCTCTATTCCCAGATACATGCTCAATAGTTTGTGTGCATCGGTGCACCCAAAGTCATGTGCAGGACTGTTTATAACAGCATTCTTCGAAATAACTCCAACTGTAAATGGACAGTAATTAGTGAATAAATAAATTTTCTATGTTTACACAGTAGTTACTACACAACTGAACATTCTGTAAATGTGTAAATAATATGAGTCAGTCCAGGAACATAACATTAAGTGAAAGAAGAAAAACTTAAAGGGTGCATGCTGAGTGAATCTGTGTACATGAAGTGCAAAAGTAGCTAACACCAGAAGCTGCTGTTCAATAATGCGTCTCCAGGGCAGACATCATGGTATGCCTGGAACTGGCTGACAAAAGGCTGAGAGGTTGGTTATGCTGTGTTTCCTGATCTGGGAACTGGTTTCATGGCTGTATCCAGAGTTTAAAAATTCTTTTAACTGGAAAAGGTGTACTTATGATGTGTACACCTTTCCAAATATATTTCAATTAAAATGTTTTTACTAAATGAAAAAATACAGAGGTTAAGCATTGACATATGGATAATGCTATGGCAGTAGACCAGCTGAAAGTGAATGAGACCTGAGTCAGATACACAAGTGTACTATTTACTCATTTATTCATGGTTCCAATTTTGTTAAGGACCAACCATGCACCAAACACTGGCCAGCAAAGAGTATGTGGAGGAAAGAGACAACCCCTCAGCTAAGCATTTTCAGTGAGGAAAAGACAATTGATAGGAAAATCAAGGGCATGAGGTACAACATAGGTAAGTGGTAATAAGAGTCTGGGGAGAAGAGTATTTTAGATGGATGGCCCTATGTTTTCTCCTTCTCAGGCTGCTAAGATTAAGTACTTCTGCACAATTTGTGGTATTCGAACTCAGACAGTTTTCTTCTTACTGTTGCTGAGGCAAGATTTTGACAATGCTGCCCTATGAACATGTGTCATTTCCAGTTATGTGGCATGATCAGCATGTCATCAAACACAGTGCTCTCTTGCTCTAAACTAATGATCCAGGGCAGTGCCCTATTGGTATAAACTGATGATCCAGGGCTTGATAGTATAACTGAGTCCTAAGAAGTTCCTTTAGCAATGTCTTGCATATTCTCAATGGAAATTTTCTACCCTTGATTGGCCTGTGTTGCAGAGAATCTTCAGTGGTTTGTTTCTGAAGTGAATGATATTTCAAAGATGCTGTTTACCAGATTTTCATCTCAACTTGTTATTTCCAGAATTGTTCTTCTCTCCAATTCCCTTGAATTTCTGAACATGATTGGTGTCCCTTTGTTACCAAGGCTTTTTCAACAAATTTTACTTCTGAAAGACTCCTTGAAACTTTTTTTAAGTTTTAACACAAAAATTTTTTTTTGATTTCACAGTTAATCTAAACATCCCACTAACTCTGAGATGAGTTAGAGAGCTCATTTGAAGAAAAAGATACACATATTTTTTAAGAAGGACCAACATTAATATTGAAGGGTTTAGCTTTTAATAATATCACTGGTGCTTCTATAAATAAATGTGCAAAAAATTTAAAATCATAATCATAATTTTTCATAGCAGAACATGCAGCAAAGACAACTTGAAAATATCTTAGCTTCCAGGAGTTATTATAGCTAGATTTGATTTTTGTTCCATCAACACTGGCCCTCCAAACCCCCCTTGTGTCTTGAAAGCCTATGTATTTGAGAGTTCAATTTAAGCACTAACACGTCTCAGGAGACTTTCCTGATAGCTTTTGGCAAGAGTACCTTCTGCCAGCCAAACTGCTACACCTGTTATTTGCACTTTTTTTGGCAATTTCTAGGTGAAGCCATGTTTATCACTCAACTGGTCTTGGGTGCCTTGGATAAAGACCAGTTTAGACTGTGTCTAAGTTTTGCATCTTCGGTAACAGGGAATCATTCACAGCACCATTGTCATGGCCATTGTTGCTTTTAAAGGCAGTACTCAGTGAGCATCTGCACTTTGTCAATATCAAACCAAACTTGATACTTTAATAGCCTTTTCTCATTTAAGTTTCTGAGTAAGCTCATGAAGAAGCCATCAGATGAAAATACAGTGTACATTAAAGAACTAAGTAATTTTCTTCAAATCTCTCAACAGTAGAACCAACAGTAAGGAGTTTGGCTCAAGCCTATGCTAATATCCACAATATCACTGCATCTCCCATCCAGTGCAGAACCCAGGTCCTATAACCTGTTTAATGAATTGTCCCCACAGCACGACAGTGGCTGTGATTTGTGTTCGCACAGAAAAATAGGAAGTGAATCCAGTTTTGTTAATATTTTGTGGCAGGTCTTCCTTCCATGACTGCCAGGGTCTGCCTTCCTTTCTGCACTTGATCTGTGGAGTATGCACGAAACACCCCAGTACTTCATGAGCATGCCACTCCTGACAAAATGGTTGCACAGGCACTGTCTCATATAATGTCCTCCCAGCTGCTGGTAGGATTTTCCTAGAGGCATTCTGTGAGGACAGGTGGGATTCTTGGGATGGAACGGATGTACACTTTAGCAGTTGGCAGCCAAGTGCTTTTTCCATTCCCTTTATTAACTCCCATTGACTTCCATTATAAAAATGAAGCTATTCCCATGGGATGAAGCATTTGGCCCCACTACTAGACAAAAATGACCTGAATGAAGGAAGCAAGTCCCTTTCAATCAGTTGTTTAAAGGAAAAATGATAATGGATGAGAGAACCTAAAAGAATAATGGTAATCATCTTTGGAAAGCAATGCTGCACTACATAAAACATTAGGCATGAGAGAAATGTATCTTTTAGGAGAAAAATGGAGAACATAGGCCAACCAAAAGAGTTAAAACAAATACGCACATTCATTTATTCATTTATTTTGTTCACTTGTTTATTCAGCATATATCATGGGTATACATTGTGTGTATATCCAAGGAGAAAAGGACAAACTGCTAGAAAATGCTCAGAAAGATGAGGGAGACTTATTTTGCGGGGGATGTGGTAGCATTGTCTCATGGTCATTATGAGTAAGACTGAGTATTTGGAAGGCAGCAAAACTTAGGCTGGGGAGAGGGAGGAAACTTGCTCTATAGCTT